>QVNW01003302.1:0-35766 GCA_014825475.1 Pseudomyrmex flavicornis
ATTAAACGCGCAACGTGCGTTACTCGGCCGACAAATAACATTCAGCGGTTTACCCTCCGCTTCTTGGCGGAAAGACACTGTGTTTCGATAAAATTAATCGACACCACGTGTCTTCAATCGGATGCCCTCTGCGTTCTCCCGATCTGATAAGCCCCGATTCTCTCACAGATGCGAGCGCTCGTAGCCAGCAGGCGGTGGCCAGCCATGCGAGAGAATCGCGCTCGCTGATCTTCGTCGGCTTCGTTCGAAGAAAATCGGGATATCGCGAGTTGCACGGAAATCTGTTGTTAATGATCGTCTCTCAGCTGCCGTTAATTCGGCGGCGTCGCTTTATTTTGCGGCTCGTCCGACGGCCTCAAGTTTGCTCCTAAATTTCGCAAATAGAAACAATCCGATAAACAGCTTTCTCGCAATGTTTTCCTCCCTTATTTTTTTTTTTTTTCATATTATCAGAATTTTACTACGTGAAATTTTGCAATATACGCGATCTCAGAAACCGCTCGAAACTAATGCGACGATGGCGACGCGACGCTCACGTTCCGATTTCCGCGACCACTTGTTCGTACATGTAATCCGTTCTATTTTTAACCGAACGAATTCGCGAATACTTTGGGTTTTTTTTTCCTTACTTCTCGAGGCAACGCCACGTATATCGAGCACACCACTCGCGCACCACGTGGCGCCTAAGCTGCACGTGGTACAAGTGTTCCTGCTCGAGACCCCGTCAACTCGGGGTCGCACATGTAACAGAGCGGAGAACACATACTTTGGCGTGACGTCCTCGGCGCGGTCTCCTCTTTTACAACCAAGATATACGATCCCTCTTAACGCTCGTGTGTGTCGTTTGCCAGTGTGTTAAAATTTATACACTCACCCAAAATCTTACGCTCACAAAATATCTTTCATCCTTCAAAGCAAATTAGAATGTTTTGTTTTCCTATCGTCGCGTAGGGAAAATTGAGAGGAATTGAAAGACGGAGATAAGACTTGACAGACATGCTTAAAAATTATTGTATTATTGAATTATAAATATTAAAAAAAAAATAACGTTGTATTTATCGAGAGATTCTCGCGCGCTTGCGAAACTGACGTCTCTAAAAATCACGGCGACGCGAGGAGGAGTGAAAGTTCGCGATTTTCAGCACACCCTGTGGACCTCCGCGTTATATGACTCGCGTGGACGCGATTCCATTTCCTGGTTCGGACTAACGAGATGCCCCAGTGGGCCATATATAAACGATCGTCAGAGGACGCGCCGACAAGGACCCCCGTTGCGAATCATTTAATAATACCGGCCGCGATCGCGATCGCTCGACCAAAGATCGACGATCGATATGATCCCACGGACGATTGTCACGGCGAATTGTTTCGCCGTGAAAGATAAAACGTTGTGCGCCCGACAATGAAGATCGAATTGATTCTTTCCTAACACCGTTCTCTCTCTTTCTCCCTCCCTCCTCCTCCCCAAGAGAGTCATTAGTTAACTATCGGTCTGTAATACGCGCTAACAGACACGAACTTTCATCGCTCTCTGATTTGAGAGTCTCTCTCTGGTGTTTGTGTAGATGATAAAAAAAAAGAAAAATATTTATCTCCGATAAGAAATCAGAGAAATTTGAGCGAGTCGGGCGAGGAACGCCAAAGAATCGTCCTTGTGATTCCGTATGTTGGCCTTTTTGACTCTTAAAAACTAATTATTTAACACCTTTCGGTATGGACCTAGTAATCAATTAACACTTGCGTTTCGAACATGAGAGATATTTCTCGTGGGTCACCGCCAAGGCTACTTGTAATACGTGCGAATGAAGTGGTTAAATTGTTTTCGAGCTCGTCTCTCTCTCTCTCTCTTCTCGTCGAGATACGTGCGAGATATATCGAATTTACGCGATTGTCCGATGATTGAGAGACATCGCCGCGCCGCTTTGACATTCTACCTTCGTGCAACAACAAATGATACACAAAACGATACAGTCATCTTGGATAATGAACACAATGTTGCGCTACATGAGTGAAGTTACTTGTCGATGAGGCCGATAAAACGCGAAGTTTGCGGGGCCGCGAAGATTGATCGATTATCGCGATATTTAAGAAAGCGGAGGAAATATCGTTACAATTATCGTTCTGTGTTTGCGCGATATTAGACGCGTACACAAATTGCAATTGTAAAGACGAGAGGATTTGTAAGATAATAAGCGCCTCCCTTCGTTTTTCTTTGATATCGCGTTCACAAAGTTTGATCGCGCCAAGTCAATCCCATTCGAATTCTCGTGCACTTCGACGCCGATTTGTCTCACACCGATTCCGATAAGAAAGCCAGGTGCCAGTGACTGGAAATAAATCTTTCTCTCGCGTTCTCTCTCTCTCTCGCTCTTTCTTGTCACGCCGTCTCGGAGAAACGTATCGCCATTTGGATACTCCAAACGCAATGTGTTTGTCGACAAAAGGAAAACAGATATCCCCCTTGGTTCATCCTTGGCGCGTGCTCGCAGCTGCCGGCCGGTTCCTGTCGTAGATAAAAGGGGGGCCCCCGGGGACCACAATAGGCGCCTTGTGTCCGTCAGGTGAATTTTTCCGGACCTGCCCTTTCGCTCCCCGGGCCCTGCAAATAGCTCGTGACGGGAACAGGTAAATCTCGGGCTTATCTCCCGGAAGGAACGATTCTCCTCTTCTCCGCGCGCCGTTTCCCTCGACCGTTTCTCGTCTATCAGAACTCGGCGCAGTCGCGTTATCGGCTCTAAGTGTCAATTACCATTTTTTTTCGAATCGTCAGTTAGTTATTTCTTTAATTCCTCCGTTCTTTGATGATCTTTCAAATATTTTACATATTTTTTTTTCTCAACAAGCGCCGGGGCCTCGTTGCTTTTGTGATATTCGATTTGTAATCTCAAGATACCGGCAAGTGGTGGATCTAAATTGACCCGATCTTGCGTATTGCGTCTGGCGAGGAAAAAGAGAGGGCTGCTCGCTATCGTCGACACCCGCTGGCGAAAAAAAGCTGCTGGCAAAAGTCCATTGACCAGATGGATTTTCTCTTTCTGTCCTCCCTCCTCTTCCGCTTCATTACACAGTTTCATTCGCTCTCTCTTTTTCTGTCGGTGATAAAGCGCCGAGTTGAGCTTGAGATACGTACGTGTCTTGTTTGTCGATCCGCTCGAGAGCTTACAGTTGTCGTGGGATTTAAATCCCGAGCATACTTCGGATGATGTCCACGTAAAAAAATTATTTATTTCGCGAAACGAACGAAAATTCGAGAAATGCGAATCGACGATCCCGCAAAGACGGCGCTAAATCATCGTCGTCGGAAGAGCGCGACGGTAGAAATCTCGAAAATCTCTCCTTACACGTTCTCCACGTTACACCGGAAAACCTTATCGACCGCGAAGTTTATGAGCTCAGTGGGAATATAAACACAGAGCATTAAGGACCATGACCGGGCACCATGAGCCCCGCGTATCGAGCCGCCGCGCTGAGTCGGCACGTCGACGTTGGCACCGCGCCCTCGAGCGCACGAACACGTTCGAGAAACATTAACCAGATCCCCTATTTCAACTCTTCGAGAGCACATCGGACGCTCGTTCGAGCGCTCTTTTGATGGGGCCAACGAGAGAGAGAGAGAGAGAGAGAGAGAAACGTCGAGCGCGAGATGTGAATCACGTCGTGCCGACGACAGATTTCGTGGCTGAGAGTTTAAAAATCGCTCCGCTCTGTATTCGAAAAATTTACATCACGTCACTCACGGAAATCTTACGCGAGAAATCGAGAACGCACCGACGGGGTTTGGAATGTAATATCGTTTTGGACTTAAGCGCGATAAGAAAAATCTTTTTATTTTTGTAACTGTCGTTTTACGCACGTTTTGATCGTAGACTCCTGTCCGATAACGACAAGAAACCCTTCATCGAGGAGGCCGATCGCCTGCGCGTCATTCACAAACGCGAACATCCCGACTACAAGTACCAACCCCGACGTCGGAAACAGAACGGACCGTCTTCCGGTCGCGAGAACTCGCCCTCGCGAAATCAGAGCAACGTGACGTTCAGCGTTTCCAGATCCTTGAAGCAGGAGGACATGAGCCCCCGGGGTGTTCAAGGACCCAATTCGCCGCAGAGTGGCGTGAGCTCGTCGCCACCCACGACACCTAGTCAGGGTCTCTCTCCGCCGACACCCCCCACAACACCCAGAGGACAGCATTACATTAATCAGGTACTTAATTTACGCTCCCCCGTGTGATTTTTCATCGCATTTTGCGTTTGGTTACGTTTTTAATGCGCGAAATGTGTTGGTTAAAATTGTATAAAAATGTTTGATCGCAAAATTGACGCGAAACAAATTGAATTTGTTCGACAAAACGCTCGGACAGACCAACCAGCTCCCGCAGAACAACAGCGTGTACTATCAGGAGTTGGTCAGCGGCTCGAGCGAGTCTCCGCACCAGCAGCCGCCGGTCGATCTCCGATACGTCGAGGTCGGGGACGGCCTCGCCAGCGAAGAGAACCAGTTGAACGGTCTCGGTACTTTGGGCGGTCTGAACATCCCGCTGAATTTTCAAGAGTGCGAGGTCGAGAGCAACGAGCTCGACCAATACCTTCCACCCCAGAACGCGCCGCTACATCAGTATCCACCCGTGCAAGTCACCACTGCCTCGCAATGGTTACTCAACAGGTAGGGAATCGCAACATCAAACGAAAGAATTCCTTCTCTTCCATTTAAAATTATAAAAAAATAAAAGAAAAAATCCGAAGTTAAAAAATCTGTTTTGTATTTTATTTTCCCCGCAAATTTTTTAATCGAACGAATTGCTGTATGTCTCCGTCGCTCGTTATTTTAATCCGACAGACGAAGTAAACTAACAAATCAGCCGGAAATTCTCCGCCTAAATTGAGTAACTTGTTTTGTAAGTTGCCTTCACGCGAAAGGGGGTGCATTTTGTTTCGTTACAGATACGAGGACGAGCTCGAGAGGCCGATCAAGCGTCACTGTTCGGAGCAAACGATCGGAGCGGAGGTATCCTCGTGGGAGGACAGGACACAGGAAATGGTCAGATACCACGAGCTGCAGCCTCCCCTTCCCCCGGTCCAGTACATATCCACTCACAATGCCCATCACTCGCACGCAGCCACGCAGATGGGCCATCCGCACGTGTCCACGCCATACGCGCAATACGCGCATCGCTACGTACCTGGTATCGAGACGTGGCCGAATTACATGTAGACCAAAGCGAGGTAAAATCGATCGACGTTTTCAATTCTGAAAAATCGCGGAGCATTTGTTCGAAAATTTGCTATTTTACGTCAACCTGATTGAGACGAAGAAATAATAATTTGTGATTTCTCGAGTAATCTCTCCGCAACGCGTTGAATTTCAGCAGCGTTTTCTGGGCGTGTAAGTAGCTCGAAAAAAAAAAAAAATAGCCAAATACGACGTAATTAATTAAAAAGATGAATCTTACCAATAAGTGACGTGTGATAAAGTTTCGTAACAAAAAACTAGAGTAGAGACATACATTTAAGATATCTTCGGTCGAGTTCGCGGAATGGCGTTTCTCTTATTCGGAAAGATTGATTGATATTCTTCCTAACATTTCGGTATAGACTTGCCGAATGTAAATAACACTCTGCGTGTAACTTCTGAACACGTTCTATCGACAACTCGCGGCCGAAGTTAAGAACCTTATCGCTCGAGTTCCGCGCAATTTCGATTCGCGAACACTAAGTAATTCCGCCTTGAACTAACCGGTAAAACATGCAATGCAAACCGAATAGAAATTTCGTTTGCATCAGAGCGCGTGAACGTGGAAGAACGCAGAAAATCGCGCGATACAACGTAATACAATATTATAAAGACATATAAGTGAATATATAAATTTAGAAGAGCATTGACGGAATTCGTCAGACCTAAAATAAAAATGAAGATGCTGTAACACACATACACACACACACACCACGCTTTAACGAGATATGTTATAAAAATTTTCTTACTTCGCATAATTTATTAGCGTAATTATTAACACGTGATGACTTTAACAATAATAATATTTGCATTGCGTGAGTTACTTTTACTGAACGGAGAAGCGAGACGGAGATTGGCTATTCTTTTGACTTGAGAGACTACCAACGTGGACGAGGCGCGGCCACGATACACTCACCATGACATCATTCCATGACAGCCGGCCATTCCAAAGCGCAGAATTTCAGGCCAAACAAACAGGCCGCTCGATATATATATGTATATACGGTGCCCAACAGCGCGCTTTTCGAATGTAATAATATATATATAATATATATATATATGTACGCGTGAGGGACGCTATAAACCGTGGCGATCGCGCGTACGTCTCGTTCAAATAAACGGTTGAAACACGATCGACGATAATAACAAACGTATACGCCGTTCCGACTAAAGTATTTCAGGATTCGTTCGAAATTCACGGACGATCGCGCGCGGAGTTAAATTTATCGAAACAATTACATATAAAAGATTCTTTCAAATAAAAATAATTAAAATTAGAAATTCAAAGACAAAATTTCTGATTTTTGTTCGATTTTTAATCACGCGCGTTGGCGCCCGAGATTATCGATATATCGAGGACCGATTGGCCTGATATCGAGCGCGCAGCTAATGTAGATGATCTTAGCTCCACATATTAGAACATCGCGCTTTTGTACTTAGATATTTATTCAACGCATTACACAAAGATCGGTAGAAAAAAAAGACGTAGACATTATCGGCCTGGCATAGTTGAAAGACGAGCGTTAAATCATAATTTAAGTGCGATGTACGCTGATCTGTAGAAATAAAAAAAAAAAAAAAAACATAAGAGACTAAGAAAAACTCATCGAATTTTTATCTCACCCGATCCTTGCTCTCCTCACTTTCCGACAACAATTACACGTATGTCATTTATTTCTTGCGTGTTTAAAAATTGTACAGTATTGAACGTTGACCATTTCGAAAATTTTATGAAAAATTCGCGTGAAAATGAAGCCCAAGTATTTTTTTTTTCGAATACGCAGAATGGCGACAATGCGATTCGGCAAGGAGGTCGACAAGAGAAAGGCGAATCTTATCTCGCCCTCTTGAATGATATTTGCAACAGTTACACACACACACACACACACACACACACGCCGTATATATAGCGAAATAGTACGCGGACTAGGTCACACGCGGGTAACAAACGCGCCTCAAATATTTGCCTAGCCCTTTACTTCCCTCTTTTTAATGGCCCGAAAACTGCGAGAATGGACTCCTCTCTGGGTCGACGTCGAGCAAACAGGGGGCTTATCGAAATCTAACTACGACAAGAGACGTGGGAATGTCGCGAGTTTTATGTCACTTATCCGCGTACGAGATTAAAAGCAGAGGAAGCGCGCACGTGTACACACTTTCGACGTGTGAACGCGACGGGTCACTCTCTATTCAAATTTTTTTGCGGTCACATCTCTTCCATAGGAAATATCTAAGTAAATTGTAAAATGTAATTGCGCATTCTAATTTATTGCCTTTGTATTTAAAAAATACGTTGTCATTCGCACATTTTTCTCGCGCCTGTTTTTAAACGCAGCTAAACAGATGAAGATCTCGTTAGGAAAAAATCGCGGCATTCGCTCACGATACACTTTGGATTAGATTCAAGTCTCTTCAATTTTTTTTCCCCCCCTCTAACATCGTCGGGCGAAAGAGGAGACCGACTTGACGAGAGTCAGCCCTTCCGTCTGATTTTTTTTTTCCACATAGTTGTCAGTCAGCGAGATCTCGATAAAAAGATTCACTGACGAAAACAAGTGACGGAAATCGTGCCTGGACCCTCTTGACCTCTTGACACGACTTGGAACGACTTTGTGAAAAAGGATAAAGAAAGAGAGCGGGAAACAATCGTGACGCAAACGCGACAGTGCCGGTCATTGAGGCGCGGGTGTCGAGAAGAACCGTCATTTAATTTTTATCTATTTTAATTTCGTCACATGTGTATGTGTTCGATTTACTGGAAAGGCGGCTGTGCTTCAACATCAAACGACTTCCGGATATCGATTCTCGGAACTTGAGAAATTCTCGCTCTTATCTCGATGTAACTATCTTTCTCTCTCTCTCTCTCTCTTTCCTTTTATATGATTTTTTTAATGTAATAAAAAACATGTAATAAAAAAACGAGCTAACTTATAGATGTTTGCAATAAAATTGTGTTAATAAAAGAAAAAAAAGGGTTAACACATTTTTGTGACGTACGTCATAAAGGGTGTTTTCCCTTCTGCGCGATCGCGGATCCCGCTTTGACAGTGCGTTGACACTTTTCGTGTTCGATAAACAAATGTTTGAGCAGGCACGACAGACGAATCGATAAAATTTTCGACAGTTCGGGCATTCAGCGGCACGCAGAATAAAGAGTTGTATACCTTTACAGCTGTTCAGATTGCGCCGCGTGTTATCGGATCGGTCATATATATCCTCCTTATTATCCATTCATCGAGATCTCGGCACGCGTGGCCCATTGTGACACGAAACCGAAAATTTCGGAGCAACCGAGATATTTTCCGTTGAAATTTCTTTTTTACCGCAAAATTATAATAAAATTTGCGTAGTTGCAACGCAAGAATTCAATTATTATTTAACGAATCAATCGTGTTTGTGCGGTTTGCGCGACTTCAATTAAAATTCCGATGTTTTGATAAAAAAAAAAAAAAAAAAGATTTACACAATGACGAAGATTAAGTTTCGATGACGAATATATGTCTCCGTGCATATATATGCGTACATAAAAGATAAGAAAGAATATATATCGAGGAGCTTATCGGCTGACAAGCGAAGATAGCTCCAATTAGCGCGGCAATTAGGCCGTTTTAAGAATCCACTACGCCGCGCGCAGATAAGTCTGTTTATTTCGTTTTTTTTTTTTACTTTTTTTTCTATATTCACGCTAAAGTTATCAATTATAAATTCGCTGCAAAAAAAAACGCGCGCTTTCTTCCGGTTTCGCTGAGATTCCTTCGCGCGTCTCCTTTGTTCCTCCACGAGGAAGAGGTAAAGTCGCGATCGTTTCGGGCAAATCTAATCGACGATCGCTCTCTCGGTACACACACCGAGCGGATCCGCCACGTGTGAAACTAGACGGGATCGCATACCCATAGAGAGAAAGAAAGAGAGCGAGAGAAGGGCTTTCGCTCAATAGCAAGTCAAATACGAGTAGCGCTTTATCGCTGTACGTTACCATGGTAATTACCGCGGTAGATATCGATAAAACGCGCACCTAGGTACATAACGGAGGTGACATGCCGATACAAAGTTTATCAAATAAGGACCAAAGGAACTGGCGCATCCGGGAATTTTAAACTGCGCTGCATCTACGTACATCAATTTCAATCAACCATATCCAACAAGATGCTTTTTGATGCCAACTATTTACATCTTCTTGCATCAGTTTGATTTGCAAAACGATTAGCTTGAAAAATCGGAGCATAGAAGGCGAATCAATTAAATTCTATCAATTAAATAGAAGGCGAAAATAGTTTATGAGGTAGTTCTAGTAATTAAACATTTAGCAAGGTAGCAAATGAGATAGATTTAAGGAAGTTTTGTGATGAAAATTGTAACGCTCCCCCCCCCTCTAAGAGGAACCAATCAATTTTGTCTAATCTAATCTACCGTTTAATCAGGATTTAATGATTTTAAAGATTTCTAATAATCTTGCGTCGTACGATATTACGTATTAAATACCAGTACTTTGCTCGATTATTCTGGTTGTGTCTTCAGTGCGTAGTTACCCCTCACATCATATCGCGCGTAAGGACGCGTATGTGCGTTTTAACCGCTCGCGTTCCCATTTCGACGAAATTGAAATATTCTTCTTCGTCCCTTGGCAGCCGATATCGCCCCCTTATCCGCGCCCACCTCCCGCCCGTCCGCGGCACATCTTAATTGCCAGCGGAGAGATAATTGGCATTTGGCAGCGAGTGATCCGCGATTACGATGGCGGCGGTAGCCTCTTCTTCTCGGAAAGAAGTTCTCGTTTCTGTTTGTACGTTTTATAGGTCTTGAATTTAACTGCAAGCGGCGGCGTCGCCGAAGCCGCCGTCGTCTTCTTCACCCAACGCCGATGGCAGATACGAAGAGACGCCGTCTGAAAGACGAAGGAGGAAGAGGGGGGACGGGCGTCCCCCCTTCGGTCTCACCCGTTCTCTTCTTTTTTTTTTCTCCATTTTTCTGCACGCGGACGGTTTTCTCTCCACGGCACTTACTGACGTCGATGATGCATTAACGTAATTGCGTCTTGCGTATGTGCCGCACGCAAAGAGAAGATAAGAATTACGCCGAAAGCCCGTTCTTTCGATCGGGATCGCTTGAAAATTCGCGAGAATTTACGTTGTTTCGCTATTCTATGGCCAGCAAGAAAAATTTGCCGAGTCTATTGAATTTCTTGTTTCATGAACAAAACGTTATTGAAATTATATTGAAATTTTTTATGAAAGTTGCGTTGCGCTTCTGAACCGAAAGATGTTCGTAACGGGTAAGAAAAATGATTAACGACCGCGACGTCACCCAAGGTGTGGAGGATAAGAGGAAGAGAAGTGAGAGGAGAGAGAGAGAGAGAGAGAGCCGAGGCCTTCTGCACTGTCTCAAGTACTCTCCTCGTGAGTGACTCTCGACTGGTATGGCTGACAAAGAGCGAGTATCTTGCAGTATCGAGGTACTAGAGCCATCATGTGTGTACGAACGTATCGCGAGTAGGTACTGGCCGGCTTAGCAAAGTCCGTATAAATATATTCGCGTTATCGCCCTAAGTTTTTTTTTAATATCTCGACAGACCCGCCGAGAAAATCGATCGATGTCGGATGTGACGTTAAACAAGTCAAATTTATCAAAGAATTAAACAAACATAGACAATATAATTTTATATTGTCTACATGGCAATATAAAAATATTGTGCAATATATCAGTAATTATAGTTGTATTAATTACTAATCAACATAATTTTCTGTCACGTGTTGTGGCTATTGTTTTCAAGCTAAAAAGAATAGAGACGTCGGCTGTATTTGTAGAATTTTATTAACTCTGTTTGTTAACAGACAACTTCGACGAATCGTAGGACCGTGGCACGCAGCAGGTACGTCTCACTTCGAGCTCGGTTTTAAGAAGTGTGTTTGAAATTCGATACCGACACGTGGCACGCCGATTCGTCTCGAGTCCTTCGTAATCGAGTCCTATGAATTATAATATATGTATCCGTCGGTCGTATCTTGTAAATCACGCGTGTGTGAACAAATAAGCTGAACACGAGAACGAACGGAGAGAAAAGCTTCGTTCGTTTTTTCCACTGGTAAACAATGCGATGTTATAAAATCGCGCTACTTCGACGACTTAACCGCTCGATGTCCTACAAGAGAACGTAATCTGTTGTTTCTCTCTTCGTGTGTTTCTTTTTTCAAATCGCGTGGATAAAACACCCGAACACGATTTTCTCGGCGTGAAACGCCAACGATCGAGCGAGAAAAGAGAACTTTTATCGGATGTTGCGAGGAAAAATTGCCCTGATAACGTTCCGACACAATAAACCGGCTCCCGCCCTCCCGCTCGGTGCCGACTGAGACTAATTGCGGCTCTGATTACAATGTGTCCTCGGCTATTATTATAATTTATAACTCGGTATTGTTGTTGTGTTGCGTTATCGGTAACGTGTGACGCGCATGCCTCTCCATCAAAGCCAACGAACGAAAACCTGGTTCCAAGAATTGCTCGATCGATCGATCGATCGATCATTTACGAAATTTGTATTTTGAAGTTTGCGGTAGGAAAATTTTGTTATTGGTTTCAAAAAAAAACAATCGTTATCTTTCTGAAACAATTGCGTTAGAGCCACGCTAGATTTACGAGCGTCAAAGCGACTCTACACTGTCTTAAATTTCACAATAATAACTTTTTTGAGTAGCGAGCGTGACGCTATTAATCCGTTTTTAATTTACATCGAGCAAACAAAATTCGTAGTAAACTGTGTATGTAGATACAAATGAGGAGCAAAATAAATTACATCTCACATTACAGCAACGATAAATTGTCGGTCACTGACCTCTCCCGGTGGGCCATGCGGAGTTACTTCACCGACATGACAGAATCTTTAACGAGAATTAAGAAATAAATTAAAAAACAAAACAAACAAACAAATTTTTACGAGCTTTTCGATCTGATTATACGACGAATCAGCGCGATCGAGACAGTTTACGGTTCTTCTTGCTGAAAGATCGCGTTATCGCTCGCGGGCAAAATCGAGAGATGGATATATCGATTAAACGCGAACGGCCTTTTCAAAGGTCGCGAGTTTTCCTTATTTCCATCTCAGTGAGAGAAAAAAATAGAGAAATTATCATCGTCGCATTGTCTGCGAGCGCGATAAAGAGGTCTTTCGGGGTCATGTTGCAAGAGCACGATGCTGAAACGTACATTGCGGCGTTGCCGAACGTGACGGCGGTCATCCTGAATACGAAAGAGGGATGAATAATTCACGCGAGTATTTTTTTTTTCTCTACTTTTGCTAATTGCGCGAGATGCACGAAAATGTTCGATAAGTCTAAACGGTCGATAAATCATGAAATTTCCATTGCGCGCGCTTTCCTTCCGCGTTCGCCATCGAGAGTATCCGCCGACTATATACGAGCTGTCATAAATTTATTACCCGCCTCGGCCACCCGCCTCGGATCCGCAAAGCTTCTCTCGCGAGGGAGGACGAAGGCGAGAGCGTAGCCTCCAACCGGGACTTTTTGCTCGGTACACATGTGGTCGGCTAGCGCAGCGATTCGGACCTGATAAAAGCTCGGGTCCGAGAGATGATGACGGCCGAGAAAGAGAGACGGGAAGACCGTCGGGACCTCGCTGCCCGCTAACTTGAGCGAATCGCATGTGCGATGGTGCGCACATCCGCGAGAAGAGAGACGAAAGCGTGAAAGAGAGAGAGAGAGAGAGAAACGCGTGCGTGCGTGTGCCGTGCATTATGCACGTGCACCGCTCACTCGCTCTGGTCAGCGATGGCGGACGCGCGGCCAGCAAAAAGAGGCTCTCTGCTAGGCTCAGTGTGAGAATGAACTCGGTTATCGGTTATTACGCGCGACGAAGAGCGCGATGCAATTCATTAATCCCGTTCGCGGTCCCACGTCCACGAGGTGGACTCGAGTGATTTACGAGCAAATATTTTACGTTTATCTATTCATTAAGTTTAATTGTTTTCCCAGTATCTCTCTCTCGGCACAAGATATCCAAGGCGCGAAAATATCTTTTTCTTTTCTTCAAACACTTGATTTTTCGTTCAAATCGCAGATTGATATTGATTTTAATTGATTCGAAACATATTTGAAAACTTCGTTTTCTTTTCTGTGGGATAGAAAATTGATTGAGACTTGAAAAAAAAAAAATAATAATAATTATTTACGTCCCTTCGCACTTACGCGCGTTCCGGCTGTCAAAGTAACGTTTCTCAGCGATCATGCGAGTGAGCGAGCGAGCGAACGAGTCACAAGTGGTTGGTGCTCTCGCATGAACAAGGATTTACGAGTTTTCAAGAAAATCATGCCGTGACAGGTTTACGATATCGCTCGAAACTCTTTGCGACGACGCTCGTAAAAGTCGTCGTCTCGCTTTCGCCGCGTCGATATGAGAATTTCGAGCTAATAGGACAGAAATTTGAGCGATTTTTCGAAAAGTGCCCTCGACGAATGCCAGCCCGTAATGATTCACGTTCATTGTGTACATAATCATACACTTTATGACGCTTTCAAACGTCTTTAGAGAAAAAAATGTATCTGACGTTAACTCGAGCGATAAACTTGACTCTCGAGATTTGTTTTTACTATATTTTACAAACCGTCAACGGAGGGGGTTTTACAAAAATTAAAATATCAGAGATTTTACGATTTCAAAGAATAAATTATGTAGAAAAAAATAGCGACTAAAAACCACACGAATATTGAATGTGTGCGTGAAATCAACTAACTTTATAAAATATGTGCGCGCGCGTTTCGACCCCAGTGTGGATCGGTATAACAATTAAATCCTAACTAGACCGGCGAGTAGCATTACGTGCTTTAAAAGCCGCTACTTCCCACTTTTTTCTTCCTCCGTATCCAAAAGGTAGAGTTTTTCGGTCATGGCGTGCTCCGGACCGTAAACGCTCGTAAAACAGCGAGGCCTTGTTTCGTCTAATAGCTCAAAACATCGTCGCCCGGGGTTGGCCAACGAAAAAGTTGCCACCATCCCGTGCCCACCCCCGTTTTCTCTTCCTTTCCTCCTTCCTCCTCCGCCTCAGCGCCGATAAATTTCCTCGCGCGCTTGTCAAAACGTTGGTGGGACCATAAATGTCGCCCGGTCCCGCGCGAACCGGAGCGCGGTTATTAACGCGCGACCGACATTTCGCGGCCACCAACGACCCCGGCGATAGCGTATCCTCGCCGTGTTATATATATATACCGGTATAGGTAGTCACCGCTAACGTCACCGTCACCGACGGCGAAACACGAGCAGCGCACCGTATATCAACCCGGCCTCTCCAATTTGCCAGGTGATTTTTACGAGAGAACGCGCCGCCGCGCGCAGCTTTTATCGCGAAAACATAACGAATCGGGGTGACGAATCTCTTTCGCCGATGACGCCATGTGAGAAGCGGTTTTCTAATATTACATTTTAATCAATTCTCCACCTTTATCGCTTAATTATTAACATTTAAAATAAAGTCTGAGGCAAATAGAATGAAAAAAAATTAAAAAAAAAAAAAATAATAAAATGCTCGATTGCCGCCCAACCATCAGCGCTAATCCGACGTTGCGGTCGGCGAGCTTAACGCTTCAACACACTCGTGTTATCTCTTCGACGTGTAACACTTTGCGGGTGAATTCAAACGTTACCCACTAGAGAGATTTATCCGCGCGAAGAAGAGGCGCGCGTTCGTCCTCGAGGAATGCCAAGGATGCGCGCCGCACATTCGGAGAAGCCGAATTTGTCCGGCTCGAGGACCTATCTAGCGTCGTAAAGGACCCGGACGACGGGGTTCTTCAGGCTCTCGAGGACACTCCGACCGTCGGCGGCGGCGGTTTAACTCCCCGAGCTGTCTGTCATGCGCCTTGACGCGCGCGGGAAGGCTTCCCAAAGTGCCCGGTGTGTTGAAGCCTATCCACGAAGAGGTATCCGATCCCACACCGTATAAAGTTTCCTGACGCTGCTTCTCGTAGCGCGTTCCTCGACGCTGCTTTCCATCAAAAAGTCTTCGCGACCGCCACGATATCGCTGGCCTCCGCTCTGCTTTTTCTTACGTTCGGCTTGTTTGACACTTGATAGCGCCAGACCGGCCTATTAGAACGTCTATACTACGCGTACTACAAGAACGTGTATATCCGCGCGATACGTACACACACGCATGAAGATGCACGCACGTGTACGTACGAATACATAAAAGATGACGTAGGCAGACACGGACACGTGGTATATCTACGATACGGAGATGCGAGGCATTCTCTTTCTCTTCTACTCCTCCTCCTCCTCTTCTTCTTCTTCTTCTCGTGAGTTCGAGAAGTCGTCGTTTCTTGCCGCCGTCCGTCCGTCAGATACGATCTTTTCCGTTTGATAAATCACTACCGGAAATTCCGACAAAAACGCGTATCGCTCTCTTTCTGCCTTTCGTTCGTGTTCCAGATATTTAATTGGCGAGCGCTCGTTCAAGCAGAGTTTCTTTTTCCCGCGAGAGAAAACTCTAACGCGATCTTGCGCGCCGCGTACCTGCATTTTCTGAATTCTTTATGCGAGTAAAGTTCTTTATTCACGCACAATTATGTGATAGAAAAAAAAATACGCACACGTGTGCGCTTATACTTCGAAAAAATATCTTAATTCGTAGGGGACATATAGGGGATACATCGCCGTGCGGTCTACGGCCTAGAAAGAGGGAAACAAAGATCTCCTTTATGCAGTTTATTTATTTATTATCTGCCGTTGGAAATTGAAAGGAGATCAAAATGATGGGGGAAGGGGGGGGAGCTATATCGTATTTATTTTCATGTAATCATTTGAGAAAATAATTTTTATATACGTCATATTACGTATTATATCTATGTTATATCCTAAAATGTAAAATGTTTGTATATAAATAATTGTATATTATACTTGTTACTTTTTAACTCTCTCTCGCTATTTTCTTCCCCGTACGCGTGTGTGTTCCGCCGATACTTAAACAAAATCAGCTTTCACAATGATCTCAGAATTATATCTATCTGTCAGTTCATTGTGAAAACCAGTTTCGTCTTAATTGCCAGTGATGACTTCGATTTCGTTCGTAGGTCGCCATTGTCCCGCCACATTGGATTGGAGTGTCCTAGCTCGCGTTTTTGTCAATCGAGAAAGCTCGCTACGTTCCCCGTGTCATGAACGCAAACGAATCCTGAAAATAAAACACAGAACAAATTAGTTAACACAAAAGGTTCTAGAAAGGAGCAAAAGAGAAGGGGGGGAGGGAAATGCGCTCTCTTTCTTTCTCGTTTTTCTCCGCTCCTTTTTTTTTCACTCCTGCGGATTTTTAAAGTGACGACGATACTCTCGAGGGGAAGGAAAGGAGAGACAGGAGGTTCTCGAGCTCCGAATTTCTGTGAACGTCCTAAAATAACAGGCAGACGTGTGCCAGACGTTGTCAAAATTCGTAATTTCGAGAATCGGTCACCCTTCGCGAACGCCCTATTCGCCGTTGCGAACATCCTTTGTGAGCCGCTGCCTTGGGGAGAAAAAAAAAAATGGCACACGCGCGCAATGACGGGCTTGTGCGCAAAAGATACCTACACTTAAGGAAGAGATATCTTTTTTTTTGTCCGTAATTAGCTGTTGCATCCTCGTGACAAAATTTTCGCGCGAACAGCACGTGCAGCCGAGAAAACGGTACGACGTTTCCGGTTTCTTTAACGAACGGTACCGACGAAGGCACGTTTGTGTGCTTTGTGAGTGAAATCGACGTAGAGACGGAGTCGGTGTCGCCTGAACAGGTCAGACACCACCATATGGACCGAAGCGCACGCGGCAAATACCCCGAGGATGACCTCGAGGAATGCGGAGAACGATGATCGGTGATATTTAAACCTCATCGATCCTTAATCGACGAGTCTACTTGGGAGGTTTTCATCGTACCAGCGGGGAATATTATAAAGCGATTTATTAAAAAATCGATGTTTAATATCTCCGAGATATGCGAAAGAGTAAAAAAAAAAAAAAAACCGTATCACTAGTCAACTCTGACTTATAATTTACAAATAAAAAAATAACGTTTTAAGAAATTAACTCGTAGATAAAATAGTCAAGCGCGAATTCGACACGTTCCTCGCGACCTTTTTGGTCGTTTTGATCAGCGATCGTTTGCGCAAGGATCTATCGAAATGTGTACATTATTATTTTGCACGTGCGCTATCGGTACCGCCTGATAACGACACATCGGTTACACACGAAGCTCTGATAAAGATACGCCACGACCCCGCCGCGACCCCGCGGTCATATTCCATGAAAGAGAATCAGCGCACGAGGATTCGATCTTCTTCCTTACGCCAGAGATTATTTGTGAGTGAAATGAGATTCGCGAATATATACACAAAGAAAGAAAATTCTCTGTCGCTCACGAGAAAAAAAGATTGTTTAATATATAAATAGAAAAACTCCTTTGAATATTATTTAAAACTCCAAGTGATTTTGATCTCACTGTTTGGCATTTTTATGATCGCGTGATATCATCTCCCGTAACGTTCTCTCGCTTGAACGGTGTCTACTGTTTTCCGTATATTTATGAAAGATAGTGGCGTGGTGGATTAAAAAGGAGAAGAGTGTACACACATCGTAACGCCGATATCTTTCGTAATTGTACGCACCGCCGCGGTCGGTTCGCTCGCTGAGATTGCGGTATATAGTAATAATCATTTACGCCGCGTGCGTAATCGAGCCCTTCCGAGAATCGGGCCGCCACTTTTATCTAATTAACGCGGTCACATCCGAGAGCCGCGAGACATTTATCCGAACGGCCCGAAGCGATCGTAAAACTTAATGAACGACGATCACCGGAACATGGTTAATGTGGTGAATGCGCGCGCGCGCAAGCCAAGTTGGCTGTTATCGTGAGATTTACCGCCTGTTATCGCGAATCGTTGCCCGACGATTACGAAAAAAAAAATATATATATATCGAGAATCGCGCGTGATCGTTCGGATTATTTTCGACGAATTTATTGTATCGTTACACGACATCGCGCGAATTGGGTAATTCAAATAAATCTGTTTTCCGAAGCAAATGTCTCGTGGAAAATAACATTTTAATAACAAACTAACAATTTAATCACGAACTAATTGCTTTACGTGTTAAGATGCAACGAAATATGCGAAAAATTAAAAATAGACAAATTATAAAATAAATAACCAAGAAAACACAATAAAAAAATAAAAAAAAAATGTTTAATGTAAAACTAAAAGATCACATATCGCGCGAACAAAAAGTAGCATTTGTCGGTAAGTTACATCAAGAAGTGGCCGTCGCATGGTATATTCGATAAAATTATCCACAGTATAGAGAAACGCCAGAGAACTGTGATTTACCGATCGTAATAGAAATCTACACGTCCACTCATCGTACAACCGTTCACTGCATTACCGACATCCGAAGTTTGCACAGTTTACCTACAGAAGTCACGTGCGTACGCCACACACAAGACCATGTGCGTTTTTAAAACAGACAACTGTTTTAAGAACGTCACAATGTTCTCTCTCTGGGAAATTTCCTCTAATGCGCGACAGAAAAACGCCATTTGCGCAAAAGGTGTTCAAATATACTCCCGTAATACACAAACAAGTTATATACGCACGTATATGTATCGTTTGCGGAAATTCTCACGCAATTATAAAAAAAAAATTGTAAGAAACAATAAATTTAGATAGAAACACAATAAAAAAAAGTTTATCAAAGAGATCTCGTCTCGGGATATTAATGTGTTTTACCGAGATAGTGCATGGATTTTTATATTACCTCAGCAAATAAGATCGAAACCAGTTTTAAAATCTCTCTCTCTCTCGTCTATAAATTTATTCGAAACGTGCGATTAATTTCCCGACGTGTACATCATCGGGACAACCGTGTGTGTTTCGCTGAAATTTATACCGGTTTTTAATCTCCAGATCGAAACTCTCTCTCGGCGCGCGAAAGGGCGTAGTAAGCGGAAGAGGCGTAAAAGTCATTCAGTCCAGCGGCGAGCCATTGATAGAGGCGACGAAGCGAGGTCAGCTATTTGTACGCGTGACAGACCCCTCCGGAGAATCTCGCGCACGGACATGAGGTGGTGGAGCGCGCACGCACGCACGCACGTACTCGAGTCGGGTGTATACGTACATACGTGCGTGACACATCCGCGTTGCGTGTTACAAGATCGATTCCGAAGCTCGATACGATGGCCGAAAAAAAAAATCCACGAAGGAGAGGAAAAAAAAGATATCGGTAGATTATCCGGACCTCGTTAGAGAGACCGGTCGTTATTCACTCGCTATCACGCGTCCCGATAGATCGCTTTGCACGAACGTTTACACAGCTGCTGAACAGCATCGAGAGATATCTGGTACCTACCTAGAGATTCGCCGCGTGTCTCATGTTCGCGTGATTGTGTATTTGTAATCGTAGCTTCATTTCGCCTGGATGTGTTTCAACGTTAATTAAATGACGTTTCTCTCTCAATCTTTTCGATATCAAATTCTCTTTCCTATCAAATACCTGTTTTTTATGATTTCTTTCTATAAAACAGGTAGTGTCGAGAGATTCTTATTTCTTTTTTTTGTTTCACAAGAACCGGACACACGCGCGCGAGGCGACGCAAAAGTCGATATTTCGAGAGTCCCGCGACACGTCGTCCCAAAGATCGATTTGCATACAATAGCGACGCTGGGCATTCAATATGGTTCGGAGAACATCTCGCGCGGCAAGCATGCGCGGGTAACGAGCGATTAAAGAAACATTAACGCGTTACAAAACCGCATTAAAAAAAAAGGCGGCGGCGCGTTGATGTCATCGCCGAGTCACGATCGTGAATGCCGATTAAACGAATGCCGCGGCGTGCGTATATGTGATCGCGGAGGCGGAGATATAAAAGAAGACGCCGAACATGTGTGTGTATATGTGTGTGCATTACGCGAAAGAGGCAGAGAGATGTTTTCTATGCAAGTCCGCGCTCGCGCGCGCAGAAGAACACCTTGACAAGGCTGTTTACTCTTCTCGGGAAAATTTGTTCTCGCGAGAGGGAAGAGTTGAATAATTGGGTGACAGAGCAAGTGGAGAGAAACGCGACGGAAATAGATTTAAGACAAACAGTTGAAAATTTACAAACGTTCTCGGTCTGTCATCTGAAAAAAAATTCTTGGAAATTAATTCCAAGTTAAATGTCATTTAATTTTTTCGCGCTCAACGTTCCTGGAAAATGTGCAAACTTTAATAAAAAAAAATAAAAAAAAAATAAAAAACTCAATATCTTCAATATTTATTTTCGTACGAACGGATTATCGATAAAGTCTCATCGATTATTCCGGTCTATTGTTACGCCCGTTGTAAATTTCCAAGTATTTTCCTCAATTCGATGGAATATCGATCGACGCGTGACGAGAAAAACATGTATGTAACAATAAGATATGAAGTTACTTTTCCTTGTTCTTTCATAATTCATTCAATTATTGCGAAACAGCTAGCGGGCAAAGTCGACGGGGGCAAATCGAGGGGGCGTTATGGAGAAAAGCCTTCTCTTCGATTGACGTAATTCGCTCTAAACTAACTTGCGATCGATGCAGACGCTGCTGCACGTGAGCCACCAAGACATCGACAACTATATAACTATATACTGCACGTACCGAAATAAAATGATTTGCTGCGCAAAGTAGGCTGTGAAAGAAACATCGTAAGCGTAACTTCAGATTTTTCATCGCTACGCGAGCGATTGACGCATTTCCGCCAAAGTCAATGTTTTTTTTTTTAAATTTAATATCTTTTTCAATTTTTACAAAGATCTCGCATATACGTTCTTGAAGATCGCGAAAGATGATATTTCTCAATCCAGTGTGTAAATTGCGTTGAAAACGCAATGCATGCATGATTTGGGTGATGCTCGCGCGATACCGACGTAACGCGTCATCTCTCTATTCTGGGAGCAGCTAATTGTTCTAATTAAGAGGATCGCAGCTCCGGAATAACTCGAGTTTATATTTATATACGACCGCGAGCAGAGCCGCTCCCACATCGCTTTGCTCTCTCTTTTTTGCGAGACTATTTTTTCACGATTCAATATTATTTCGAGAAAGAGAACGACAATAAAAAACAAAAAACAAAAAAACAAAAAAAAAACACATTTTCGAGATGCTCATCGGCAAAACTCGCGGGAATTTTAGAATGTTTGTTTCTGTGTACACGCAATTTGATTGCTAATGAGAATCTCAAGAGAAAAACAAACGAAATCACGGGCAAAGTGCCCGAACGAAACTGCGGGGTATCCACGGGAAAAAGGCGAAAGACGAGAAACGCGGCGAGGAGAGAGCCGTTAGGGGACAAAGTGTGAAGCATGCGTCGCTCGAGCGAGGAGACCGATCGAAAGGAGGAAGAGAAAAAACAAAATCCAGGAAGAGAAAGAACAAGATGTGTCCTCATAGCGCAGATAACTCTACGAGTTCGCCGATAAAATAGAAACGATTCCCGAAGAGACAAGGCGAATAGTCGCGAATTTCGAGAATTCCGAAGAATATCTTCATCACGAGAGCACCTCGAAGAGGCCAGGTGATGTTAAACAGACGATATCGGAATAAAATGACAAAGAAGAGAGGAGGAAACGAGAGAGAGAGAGAGAGAGCAAGCCGATCAAAGAGGATTCTCTCGTTCCCTGTTGAGGGGAAGAAAAAAAACAGCGAGAAGTGGGAGAAGGACGAGAGAGGGAAGGGAAGAATGAGGTGGAGACGAAATGAAGGAGCAGGACGACACCTATACAAGGATCTACACGGCCAGTGGGAATGGAATGCAGGTACCGAGTCTAGTTCCCGGCTTTGCTCCAGCCCTCCCTCTCTTCATTCCTTGTTTCGCCTCTTCCTTTCCGTCTCCGCCAGAGAGACGCTTCTTCTTCCTCTCTTCTTCTTCTTCTCCGCCTCTCTTCGACGTTGCTCACCGAATCATCACCGTGTTCTATACTTCTTTCTCTTTCTCTTTCTCGACACTATTTACTACCGTGCGCGCCTGTTGAACTACTGCTACGCCGCTGTTACATCACTATTATTACTACCGCACCGCCGTCTCTCTGCCACTAATACCAAATCACCACTTTATACGTTCGCGCGCCCTCTCTCTCTCTTTCTTTTATTATTGACATTTCGATTAACCTTCAATTACTACTACGCCTCGGTTTGGATAAAACGCGTCTATTGCGTGGCAAAAGTTTGTTCCGACTTCGAGATATTTCGCCAACTCGAATTTTAAAATCGATCACATCTCTTTTCCCGTTCCCGGCCTTGTAAATTTGTGCGCGCGGTATATGTGCGCCGCGGAATAACTCAGAGAGAGCGAGCGCGGAACGATGTTTGAAAGTCCCGGCAATCTATACATCATCGGTTAAGAGGATTAAGGCAATTTCGTCTTAGAGAAGTGGCACTCGCGCCGATCGGGAAAAGAGTCGACGTGCGTCACGCACGCAGCGCGCCTCGGAGGGCAGCTCTTTTACAATTTCAATCGCGCTAAAACGCGAAGCGACTTCGAGAAGCCGCGAAGAGAGACCGATGAAGAGAAGACCGTGACCGAGCAAGCAACGGCGAGGAGGTATCTTCTTCTTGTGCGTCCGCGCTCGTTAGAGCGCCTGTACGCGGCAGATATGCGCGGCGTTTTGCACATTTTATTGCGCGCTCGCACGCTGTCGACCGTCAATTGGGCATCTTGAGTGTCACGAAGGTGCAACAGAGGATCGTCAAATGCCGATGAGACTTTGAACACTTATGCGCGCGTGCGAGAGATAAACGAATGGCCGTCCAATACAGGATGCCCAAGACACTCGCCGCCTGTCAGGACGGCGTCTCGGTTATTATCCTCTCGGACACATACCCGTCGGTACATTGCACTTGTCATTGGACCAAGAGACGCGCGCAATACTCGCGTGGAAACAAATCTTGTACACGCGCGTATCGACGATCGCACGCACATTTTCGAAAAATTCGATTTTGCAAATTTGAGAGAAATTTACAAACGCGCGACTCCGCGCGTTCTCTTGTTCTCTCCAATTGTTATTTTCAATACACGCCGTTCTATTTTCGCGAATAATAACCTTTTGGCAACCGAAAGTACCGGCAGATATCTTTAGAGAGCACACGAGACGTTCAAATCCAGGTCCGCGCGAACATAATAACGCGATTTCGTTATTATTTAGCGAGAATTGCAAGACTCTGAAGGCGAGAGTCGCTAAAATTTACTTCCAATATAAAATGCGGAGAAACACAAACGCTAAATTATATGTAAGTTAAACGGAATATAAAAAATAAAATAAATATAAATAGAAACACGAAAATATGGAAAATAAGATAAGAATATCATCGGCTGTCCGATGTTTGTAAAATCAGATTTGTCGTTGTTGCGCGATCATTGATTCGCCGCGATATGAAGCACATAATTTATTGATAATCTATACGTAAATAATAGACGACGCATCATCTTTATAAACTAGAACGTAAACGTCGATCGCTACATAATGGATTAAATTCGAACGAGCGGACCTTCCGCGGCCACATGTTTGACGCAAGCGAGCGACGTAGAGTATTTTCTCTTAAAACTATTGTTTTTTTTTACGTCATTGCACAAAGATGACTCCGAAATAAAATTTGAGCAGTTTTATCGCACAATTTTTCAAACAGATTGCATGTTAGAAATAAAAACGACTTCATTAAAGATGCAAAGTACATTCAGAATCTTGACGCAAAAAGAAGCCGCTTTAAAAGACGAGGCGGCAGCTTGCAAGGCTGTTCTTAATTCCAACCCACAACAAATATTAAAAAAAAAAACAGAATGTAAAGACAACAATGACTTTGTCGGTAGCCATTTCGAAATACACAAAAAAAATTTATATTCTCTTTTGCAGTATTCGTAAGTTTGTCGTTGCTCCTTATCGCAGCTCCGCGTTAACGCAACATTCCGTGGGTTTTGCATCTGACATTCCGAACTGATCGCTCCTTTTCGCATTCTTGCCGTATTTTTTTTTCTTATTTTTTTTTTTTTTTTTATTCCGCTCGCAATTATTCACGGAGTATTTGGAGGCGAATAGTTTCGAAGCCGTCGACACCGTCGACGGCGGTAAGCGGAGAACACGAGATAGAGCGGAACGGGAGCAAAAACCTTGGTGGAAGCGAAGAAACGAAATCGCGCTCGTCTCGCGGATATGACGGAATTCCGACGTGAGGAAACTTTCACGAAGAAGAGGTCTTCGACTTCTCCTTCGATATCGGCAACTCCCCTTCCCCCGGAATCGTTAAGATCGATCGTCGCTCTATTCGCGATCGTTAGAGCACACGGGTCACTGGTTTCGGGTCGAAGGAAGTTCGAAGCTATAAAATCGAAGTTTACAGAGGTTCTCAGCGCTGCTTTTTTTTCCGCTCTCGATCGCGAATCGACGTAAAAAATTTTTTTTGGAAGAGGGGAAACTTCAACGCGCTTGAAAAATTGCTCTCTCGGATCTATCTTCTTGAATTCTCGATCCTCACGTTCTGTTTTTCCCAGAATATCTCTTCCAAATGAAATGTAATATCAATCTCGAGCGCGCGTACAATCGAGATGGATTATGAGCGCGACCACGTGGCGTCCAACTACGTCTCTTATATCAGAGACCTTGGCACGTTTTCATCGACCGACGCTTTTTTTTTTTTTACGAGTCTCTTCTTCGAGCTGTAACAAAATTGTAGAATCTCTCATTCACGAGGCCCCGCGAGCATTTGATCGCGCCTCTTTCGCAGAGAATGTGAATTGTCATTATTTTTCGCAAGAAACCGAAATAAATTCGTGTCGCAGTTTCAGACACGTGTCAATTGTCTCAACTTCAAAATGAACAGGGAGATTTTCTTATATTTTTTTCAGGGAATACAATTCTGATCATTTGCCACGTTTACGGAACGCGCAAGCCGAAATGACATTGCGTATATACACACAAATGCAAATGTAATCGCACGCGGGTAAGTCGATGCGGGTATTTTCTTGTGATTGCGAGTTGTTTTACTAGAACACATCGGCGTTTACCAGAAACAATGTTTTTTTTTTTTTTTTCCCCTAGTAATTACCACGTATGTATACACACATGTAGTTGTCTGTGTGCGTATCCAGGTACCCTTAGCTTATGATCATCTAATTAATATCTAAAAAGGCGCTTTCGACGAAGTTAAAAAAAGGAGATGACAAAATATTCCGCTCGATTCCAAAATCGACTTTATCTCAACAAAGTCGTTGCTGTCGTCTTTCTCGTTTTCTGTTTATTAAAATATTTTTGTTCCATTAAGAGCGGTGTTTCGTAAAACCTTTAAAGCGCTTTCGTTCTTCTCCCTTTATATAAATCTGTATTTAATTTTTAATAAAGTTGTTATTATTTTACCGAAATGTAAGTTTCGTTACTAAAAAAAAAAAAAAAAAAAAAAAATCAAATAAATTTTATCTCACGAGACAAAAGTATTCTAGAGAGAAACTAGTCAAAGTCTCCTGTTAAAACGTAACGAAGCAGAGATAAAGATAAAGGTTCTCCTCGAGGAGAGGAAAAAGACAGACAAAGGCTTTCACGTTTCAGAGTATCGGTGCGCACACGAATACGGTAATCACGAGTTATATCGAGCAGGAATGCGCGTTCGATATATCGGCCGTAATGTACGCGCGGCGTGTATAAAATGGGGCTTAGAGTTGTGGGCGTATGTGCGTAACCGCGCGCGAGTGCATCAACCGTGTGTTGTAGTTACGTATGTACGTACGTGCGTGGACATACGCGCGCGCGTTCGCGAATATATACGTGTATACACACCATCCGTAGAGTCTCGGCGTGGGACCAAAGCGACTCAAAAAGTCGCACGGCACGCACAGCGGCTCTCAGACGACAGCAGCGCAGACTCGAGCTCACTTTCGACCGTGTTCTATAACTAACTTACGCGAGAAATCTAATCAAAACTTATCGAAATGTCGCAAAATTATCGCGGCGAGAAAGCGATCCGTACAATGTGTGTGTGTGTGTGTGTGTGTGAAGGCAAGACGACCGCGCGAATTTCCCGCGTGAATTTTTCATTTCGCAATACACAGATGCGCAGAAAAATTAGATATTGCGTTACATGCTTACGCGAGGAATGCAAAAAATCGGATATCCTTGATCGCGTTTCAGTTTGTCACATACCATATGAGGAACGTAATAATAACGCGAAAAAAAAAATCGGATATCCTTGATCGAGTTTCATTTTGTTACGTAATTATGGAATTGTAATTATGTGTATATAAATTTTAAGTAGAACGAACGCGCGGATGTGTGGCTAAAACTCCGGACACGATCCATTCGTCACAATCTCGAGTTTCACCCACGTTTGATGTGTCTCGTGCGGAATGTGTCACCGAGCACTTTGTCAGAAAACTCGATACAAGTCGTATTTCGGTTTTCCATCTCCGAAAACAAGAAATCCCGAGAAAAAGATGACGAACTTTCCGAAAAAAAAAAAACGCACAATGACGATCCCTCGGCGAATGTTTGCCTTTGCAAAAGAATTTAACGCGGATATATCGTTGCTTGCTCGAGGATCGTTTGAGTGAAGACGGAAAAAAGTCTCGCTGGAACGGCAAGAAGATTAGTTGTGTGCTATATGGCGAGACAAATATTTGCCACTTTTTGTTGATGAGACAAAAAATTCAGTTGTACTTAGAAAATTGTTCTTGCCGCTCGTATGACTTTTTTTTTCGCGTCATCCACTTCAGATTCTTTCCGTTCGAGTGATTCTCGATATCGTTTCTCGCCGGCAACTTGCGAGATCAAATCGCGAGATAGCTGTTATACCTTTCTCTTCATTTCGCGAGATAAGATTTTCGATTTACCAGTCAGGAAAACGTCAGGCGGGCGGGATCTTCGGTAGCGGTTTCCTGCGCGCGAGATCTCCGTCGTGCGCAAATACAATAGCGCGCGCGAAAGCAACGAACAACTCGCCATCGTTACACCGGTGCAAAATCCGCTGTATAACGAGAGCAGCTGGTGCGTCCCTCCTTTCGAGACGAAAAGAGAAGAAAAAAAAAAAGAGGCACGGGCGAAAAGAAAGAAAGGAAAGAAGCGGCATGCGAGAGAACGCGCGCGCGCGCACGCACGCAGGATCTACTACGGACGGATAGTCCCCCTTTCCTTTTCTTTTTCGGAGGTTTTCCGCTCTCTCGTTCTTTCTCGAGCAAGAAAGAAGGAGCACTCTCGAAAAGGGGAGAAAGACAAGGAGAAGGAGGAGGAAGGGAAGAGCACGTCGCGGGCACGTGTCCTGGCCAGGACATCTGCCACTGAAAAGGACCCACTGTTACGTCCCCATTATATCATTTACCTTAGCGAACCACCTCTCTTTCTCGCTCTTCGTCTTCTGCTTTCCTCCTCCTCTTCCCCGTTGAGCTGCTTGCTTGCCCTTCGCCTTCTTGTATCTAGGAACAAGCAGCTGCCCTTTCCCTCACGTATAAAGCGGACCTACGCGCACCTGCCCTTCTTCGCGAAGAGATGACTGTTAACCGGTCTCGTAGTGATCATCGTCGTGACGTATTACCGGACGACGGAGAGAGAAAAAATGGAGTAATCCAAGCAAGATTCAAAGTAACAACTTTCAAATGATGATCACATATTGCGCAACGATCTTATGCTCGCATTTGCATACGCAGATACGAAGCAGCGAACGTTTCAATGTTCTTGGATTAATTATAGAAGAACGTAAATTCAAAATTGGCGAATTAAAAATTCTACTTGGTAAATTTAGCACGCGGATCTATCTTTGAAACGTACTTCGTCGTAGTTCGTATTTTTCTATTATTTATTTCTTTGTGTGCGAGAAAAGAGAGTGCGACTAAATATAACATCATCAGAGCGGGTCATCGTTTCGAGTCTTTTTCCGTCGCGTAGCATCCCGGAAATCTCGTGAGACCCGGTTTCGTAACCCGCGAGACGCTACGCTTTCGTAGGTGACAAAATGTAACGAGCATCGCGCAGCGTTTCTATTCCGGGCCGTCGGACGTCGACCGCAGACAGCTCCCAGACTATGCGCTAATAATCAGCAAGAGAGAAGAGTCCCGACGCGGCGCGAGAGAGGCCTCCGAAGAGGAAGAAGAAGAAGAAGAAGAAACAACGGGAAGAAAGCGAGCGAGAGAATTTTGTCCTCGATCCGTCGTGAGAACACGCGTTACGCGGTAAGGATCGCAAAAATTGGGTCATCCGAACGAACTCTTTCTTAGGACGAGAAGTTAAATTCGTCTCCGTCATGGACGCGTGATCTCGTCCAAATATATATATGTATGCGCATATTTTGGGGAACGGTTACGATAATAATCTTTCAGTTGGTGGAACTTCGGATATCATTTGGGGAAATATTGTTTTTCTGCGATGGCACAACAAATTTTGCCTACAAATTTATATTCGACAAAATCAATTGTTGTAAAACACTATGATATTAGTATTTAAAATATAATTTTTTAACTAACAAATATTATCCGAAGCGTAATTCGCAGATTGTATGCGCGTGTGGAATGTGTCTTTTGTTCTTTTTTTTTTTTTTTTTACAAAAATATATCATTGGAACAAATTGTCACATGAAAATGAAAGCGAGAACTCACCGCGTTACAGAAGCATTTTTGGCGGAAGTCAGACTTGCGTGATGATTGCCGCAACCTGCAAGCACAAGTGAAAATTCACAGCCATTAGAACACATAAATTATCACAATCGGTAAATGATAAATTTCGCGATGCAGCATCCGGCGAGTGTAAAACACTACTCGGTACGCGCCGAAGAGAAGCTGAAAAGGGGCGGCACTTTCGTCATTAGGATTCTAACCGAGCTCGTCCGCTTTCAAATGAACGACCCCTCGGCAACGAGACAAGTTCACGCGCGCGCACCTACACACATACATACGTAACATGCACGCACGCATGCACGGAACGGAATACCTTATAGGTACGAAAGGAAGCGAACTTCCTTCCTACGTCCGATGTCACGCGCGCCACCGTTTTATATAATCCATCCTGTGACGTCACGCTTTAATCCATTCATTACTGAACCCGGACTCTCTCTCTCTCACCGCTCCGTTCTTTTTTGTTCGCTGATAAAACACGCACCGCGCAGGCAAAAACTGCATATCTCGGCACGTCTTTTGTTTTTTAAAGATATACGTAAGAATATACAATCGCAACTTGATGTTACAACAAATGCTCGAAGAAAAGACGGAAACTCTGTTTCCTATTTTATTTTTCTGTTGCATTTGCCGAAGAAAATGCGCGCGGAGTATTTGCAAGCAATGAAATAAACGTGTTCCGTTGTTCTTCGCATCACAACCTTCACTTACGAGCATTATATTAGCCTTCCTATTCGTTGCGCAGTCATTCGAGCGGCATTAGGCGACATTCACGTATCAAATGTCGTGTTGTTCTTGTTTTTTTTTTTTTTTAGAAATATGCGTCGAACGTTTCTTTTGATTTTACCTGTCCGCGATTTAACGTGCGCGACTTAAATTTTCTCGGACACAGCCTGAATTCACAACAAGCTGCGCGACTTCGACGTTTGCAAACTTTTCGATTGACATCGCTAAAAATGTTTTTCCAAAGGTTAACGCCGAAGTCCGTAAGATTTTTGTCGCGATTTTGTGTGTACGTGGCCTGCGGCCGCGATGTGTGTGGCGGCAGCATGAGTGGGCGGCCATGCACAAAGAACGACTCTCTGATAGAGAAGACACGTTACTTACCGGTCGCGTGCACCCAATGGAATTTTACTTTACGAGTGCGCTGAAAAGATAATTGAAGCGTGATCTCGAAACGTAACCGAGAAAAAAAATCGAACAAAGCGCGCCGAGAACTCGCCGAGAAATGTGTGCCTCTCTTGATTGAAACGAACATATTTTCATGAACGGAGTAAAAGTAAGATTAAAAAGTGCTTGTAGCTTATATCCGAGACTCTACCGTAATTTAAATTTATGTGTCGAGTACACGCGACCTCGCGATAATAAAGCGATCAAGAATCCTCCGTCTCTCTCTCTTTTTTTTCGCGATATTCTACAGATGAGTGATTCCCAATTCAAGATTGACCCGCGCTGACCTTCGTGCGATCGAAAACGAGCGCCGCTCGCTCGGGATATCGAATCGCCGCGACATCCGGAGATCCCGGCGCGACGACGACGACGACGACGACGGCGGCGCACGTGAATGAAACTCGAACTGGCAAGCGCGAATGGGGAACACGCGCTGAATGCGTGCGTTTAAAGAAACTCCGGAGAGAGTTAATGCTAAACGGCACACAATCGTGCGTGTGCGAGCGAGCGATAGCGCCGCGACGTTCTCTCCGAGATAACGCGCCGTTGAAAAATTGTTGACTACACTTGAAAAAACTTTGTCAGATTATTTCGAAAGCAAGCGTAATCGCAAAGCAGGCGCCAGGCACGGCGGGATTTTTCACAGACACGTCATCGCACGTGTTTCAATAGGAATGTATTATTCAACTATTTTTTTCTTTAACAAAACGCGTTCTGTGTTTGGACGTTGTGTTTTTTTTTCTTTACCAAGTAACACGGAAAGATTCACAAACTGGTTACAGAACTTCGTAAGAAAAATACAATTTCTGGATGCAACATCACGGATTAAAAATTAATTTTGATTTCCGTGAGACAAGAAAAAATTCCACACACGTGTGTAGCGCGACGCGCAATTATAACATATCGCGTGTAATTGGGTATCTGTAGCGGCAAACGCGATGTTTACGCAGCGGACAAGAGATTTGCAACGCGGCCTCTCCGCGTGTGACGTAATACGACGTTCCCCGGCATAGAGTCGATAAGAATTCTGACGCCTCCATTCAGAGACGGGAAACGAGAGAAAGATGAAAACGTCGACGCGGCGGTGTGGGACGCGAGGTTACAGCGGCGAAGTAATCGGACACTGATACGAGAAGGCGAGCGAGATTACGAAATCGACACAACTGCGAAACGCGATTGTCGCTTGAGGAATTCTACTCCTCGGCGCTCCAGTTCTTTTCTTCTCGTTTTTTCACACCGCTTTAATAAACATATTTACTGACGCAGTTCTGGCGTATAGCAAACAGTTTAATTTTTTTGGAACTTGATTAACGCGCGACAAAAAAAGTTTTTTAAACGTACTTAATGAAAAGATCTAGGCAATACAAGATGAAAGGTAACTCTTTCATTATTTGTGTTCTTTTGTAAACATCATAACGCAAGACAATCTTACATACGCGATGAGTAATCGATTCACTTGTATCAATAAAATCGCTTCTCCTTCTCTCTGTGACAAAATGAAGTTTTTGACGTGCACAGTGATTAAACACTTGTTCAAGATTTAATTGTCTTTTCAAACAATACAGAGAGAACGTAAAACATTTTTCTTTAATATTACACGTACATTAACTTAATATTACGATATAAATTCCTTGACCGATCCGATTACTCATTATTATTACGGACGATGAAGGAAACGTCTACTTTCTTACGTTACGCAATAACGTGTCGCCTCTCGATTAGCGCTTTGCTCGAATTCTTGCGACGAATTCCGTTTCGCATTCAGTGTGGAGACATACGTACACGCGTATTTACGCAACAGACTACGTACACGCGTCTGGCGCAGGTGGCGCCTATGACGCAAACGTCTCTCTTATCGGTTATTCGATTATAACTTTTTCAATAGCACAATCGTTCGCAAACTCGAGTAGAAAAAAAAAAAAGAAATTATACATATCAAATATTACACTTAAAAATTTTGCACGTACTCTTTCTCTTTACAGTACTTAAAAATTGTTTCAAGAACAATTGTTTATCATAGAAATGTATTTTCGATATGAAGAAGGCGATTTTACTTTTTTATCTTTCTAAGTCGTTGACTCGGTTGTTCGTTTTTTTTTCTTTTGAGTTACGTTTCCCGATTTATTTCACGTGTCGAGCTAGAAAATGTTGCGGTGAGATCGGAAGAAGAAGAATCGATACGTGTGTCGCGAGCGTGTGAGTAAATCGCGCGTCAAAACCGTCTCGATCTCATCCGGCCAACTTTCTTCGGTTCCTCGAATATCGTCGTGAGCCACGGACAATGCGCGCGCGCGCGTACACACACACACACACACAAAAAAAAAAAAAACAGTCCCTTCTTCCGCGCAGAAGAAAGGGTCGCGTTAAACGAGATTTAAAAAGAGGCGCAACTTCTGAATGAGCACAAAAATAATAATTTAATGTTTATCCGACATCCATATCTGATGTCGCAATATTTAACGGGCTAATATACGTAATCATTAATCGTCCCTAGACACGCATCTAGGGAACGTCTGAAAAAGTTACACACACAGCTTGTAATTTATTACTCTAATGCTAATGAACCCGCTGTCTGGGGCGCAGTTGGCAAGAAGTGATGTCACGACCGGAAGCAAAAAACATATATGTGTGTGTGTATGCGTGCATATTGATCATCCAAAGACGCGTGACCCAATTACAACGTGGCCAAAGAGAAACATTGATTGCATTAGCGAGTTAACAAAGCGAGATTTTGCGTCAAACTGTTATCGCGCGTTTAATTAAGCGCTTAAATGTAAATTAAAACGTAATAGAAAGAGATCGAAAAATTGCGATTAAACACACATCACCGTAATATAAACCGATGTGGGAAATAGGAAAAGTTGCGCAATAATTCGTGATGATTGTTACGGATGTTGCAAACCTTACGAGCTGTTTCATATATAAAAACTGTTACGATATTATGTGTGATGCGAGCGAGATCGACGAAGCTGTGATTTTCAAACCGACGGCCATTGTGGCGTCAAAGTGTGGGAAAAAGCTGCTTCGCTGTATAGCAAGAATGAAGAGCTGCAGTTCATTCATGGTGATCATTGAATGGAGAGAACGAGAGGGAGATCTATGCTCGCGAATGTACACACACGCGTGCACGCACTCAATCGCGCGAGCAATCCAACATGCGTGTGTATGTGTATGTGTGTGTGACGTTGCACCAGCATAAATAAATACTCATGCGCGTGTATGCATAGCAAATTACGGATAACCAATCGAACGCTTCCAAGCGTGATGTCCAGAAGAAAAAGCCTGTCAATTTGATTATTCGTTACACCGACTGAGTGCGACTCATTATCTATAAATGAATCGATAAATATTAACACGCAATTATTATACGGAATATTTAAATGTATCTTATCTCTCTAAAAAGAGAGAATCATGTTAATTATGTTGCGTAATTTATCAGATAAGAGAAAAACCTCGCAATAATTCCAACATATTCGGAATATTGTTTAAATTTCTCGCTCGGTTCACCGATTGTGAAAAATACCCCACAAAATTTCTTCAGCTTTTAACGCTAAGTAATTTATGCAATTTTTATATTATTGTCTTGTCGCATCGTATAATTTTTGTATCTTGAAAAAAAATTTTGTTTATTTTTTTGTGACAATTTTAAACATATAATAATTTACGCACAGAAGCTTCTGTGTAAAGATTACTCGGTTACTTCGGTAAAGAAAAATCGCTCATTGAAATCTAGCATTTATATTGTCTTTTGCCGAGGGAACAAAGTACGAACGGATTCACCTGACAACGTGTGTCGAAGGCCTTAGAGCGCGCGCGAGCAAGCTGTACACACGATGCCTCATTATATAACGGGCGCGTATATGTAAAATACCCACACGTTCGATACACACATCGCCGCTTCGAGACACACTACGGGTATGTCTGTAAAAACCCGGTGTGATGGCGCATTGTGAAGCGAGCCGGCTATAAAAAGCGCCGCTAAGCCGCTCGTAAAACACGGCAAAAACTCGCCAAATAAAGTACACGAGGAAAGGCGAGAAAGACGGAGGAAGATATACCTACGACGTGTCCGGCCACTTCGACCAACTCTCTCTCATCTCGTCGGCAGCCGTCAGCGATGGACCCGAGAAAAGTTGTGTGTGTGTGTATGCGCGCGCGCGCGTGACCTCCATTATTTCCCCGCATTCCACGAAACATTGACCCATCATCCCTACCGCACTTCCCTACGGAATCGCGTTAAGGAACTCCGACATTATTCTCATTCACGTTAGAGCGTACGTCTCTTCAGTCTCAAACTTTTCTGACCCGACGTTTCTCGCAAGGAACGTTTATTTTTTTCGAACGGTCACAAAACTATGCAGAACACGTTGTGTTTCAATTTATCTGTTCGTTACAAACAGATTTATATATTTCTCCGAAGATAATTTATTCGTCACATTTATTTTAACGTCACAGAATACACGCAAACTGTAATTTTACAAGCTATACATATTTTTCGAATTAATTTTTGATCAATTTCCGTAACAAGAAGCCACAGGAGACGCGAAACAGGCATCGCGGAAACGCAAGATTTTTTATCATCGTCCTAATTAATCACTTCTCGAGTTTGCGAGAAATTAACGTGCGAACTTGAACGAAGTGCGGCAAATCGCGAGACTCTCGAAAGCGAGGGAGTACATGCGAATTTCCGGCGTACGAAGCGCGATTGAGCACCGCTGCGTGCGCTTCGAACAAGTTCCCACGCTGTGGCTCGCGTCACACACAGCTATATATCTCGGCTAGATAGACGTGGTCCTGATGATTTGTCGGTGTCGGTCCACAAGCTCTCGGACTCGTTGATTGACCGATCCGTGAACTGATTACGCGAGAGAGAAAGAGAGAGAGAAATAAACTACGCGCTACACTTACCGACATTGTACATCTCTTCTAACACACTTGCGCGTTTTTATTCTCTCCCTTCTTTTCTTTTTTCCTTCTTACCTTCCCGAGAATTGCGAAACGATTGTGATCGCGCCGACGAATCATCGATTTGCAAACACCTTCGATTAATTCAAGATTCTTACACGCGATTTTATTGTTACAAATAAAATATGACAGTAACTTCTGCGCGTAAAAGACATCACAAAGACTTTTATGGCCGTTCCTTTTGCTACCAGAATTGTAACATTAAAGCTCCAGAAATTGGTTGTTACTTCTCGCATATAGACATTTGTGCCGCGCACAAAATAACAATATAAAAGATCGCAAGAATAAGGAAGTCTGGTGCGAAATGGAGCGCGGTTGAGGAATCTGTATCTCCGAGCTCACACACACGAGCGACAACCTACGACCAAGCGTATACGTGGGAACCGCGTTGTCCTCAGTTATCTTAACAGCAGTGATACCATATTGTTACGACCACCGTCGTTGTGTTCCGGAAAGTAATAATCGTTCGCGACACACACATGTACGAAGAATTGTCATTTTTCGTACTTTAGCAAAATTACAGTTCATCAATTTTGAAATAAAAAGTATCCCGAGAACAGAAATGCTCCAAAAACACGGTTATATTATTATTTTAATTGATATTGTTCGCAGAGATTAATTTTCCGAACATCAAAGTTTCTGAATTTATTTCAAAAGAAAAGATCGAACAAAGAGAAAACAAAGAGAGAGAAATGTTGAAATTTTCGAACAGCGATCGCGCACTATCGAACATAAAAAAGAAATAAGTAATGAGTCATTTTAGCGAAGAACATTCCGAGC
>QVNW01003303.1:0-18108 GCA_014825475.1 Pseudomyrmex flavicornis
GAGGGGATGAATCTAGGATTGGAGCACATAGATCAGAAATCGGTTATCCCAGTGTATAGCGCGCTGCTCAAGCTTCACTGATGCTCCGGCAAAACGCGCGCTTCGTCGTTGTAATTCAAAATTCGCGCAACATTCGCAACGTGTAACAACGAGCGCGTATAATAAATATGTTATACGCGTTTTCAACGATTTTTCACGTCAAAAATCGTGTTTATGAAACACGATTAGTCGCAACGAGAATCGAGATTGAATCGAAGGAGGCGGATCGCGTAGTAAAGCAGAGCAACGTGGAGCGCGAGCCTACTACTAGATTTATTCGTTCGCTCGTCATCTTTAAAACATATGTTTTCGGTAATCGTTGATGCGGTTATATCATCGGAGGTGGTACAAAGAAGGCGGGGGAACTGAGGAATTGAGGGGAACACGCGCGGGGCGCGAAATCTATACATATTTAATGAGACCGCACAGTTGTAAAAAGTAGCTAGCGAATCAAGCCCCAACGGGGAGAGTGAAAGAGAGAGAGAGAGAGAGAGAGACTCGCGGCGCGTATAGCGCGGCCGTGCTGCCGGATACTTTTATTCAAATCTCATCCGTCGCTGCGAAGATGCTCCGGGTGGATGCGAGGGAAGGGTATATCAAAAGAAAAATACTCTCAGCGCCTTTCCCGCATGCATAACCATAATCCCCGCATAATGTATATTTCAAAATCTTCCGACACACCGGCATCGGGCTCATTACTATTAGATCGATATACACACACACACACACACACCCCGTCCGACCTCTTCTTCACACTCGCGTCTTGTTGCGCCCGCGAGGGCGCACGCGAGTGTGATCTCTCGCGTTTTGCATATCTGCGATATCTAGACCACCCGACAAATTTTGCCCGAATGAATTTTTTAGCGAGGGAGGTTTCTCTCGAGTTCGGGAGTAATTAAACGCGATTCTCTCTCTCTCTCTCTCGTATTGAATAAAATTAAGAGAAAACAAATTTTTCAATGAGCGATTGTTGCGAGCTAATTGTTAGAATCTTTTTTTTTTGTAACTTTCAAAACTTGAAATTGTTCTACTAGATTTTATATAAACTGTTTTTCGTGTTTGACTTTGAGCAAATTAATAGTTTTACTCTAGTACGTAACATACTGCGTGTATAATAATAATAATAATACGCTAATCTTTACTGAATTTGCTCCGGAAAGAGGCATCTCGAACAAAGTTAATAATATCGAATAAGAATACGATTTTTTCAAAACTAATGTTATTACGAGAGAGAGAGACTAAATAGAGGAAAAAAAAACAGATGCACGACCGTATGTCGCATGTATAAGCCAAGTTACGCACTAGCAAACCGTGAGTCGGCTCCGGTTAGGTAGTCGAGTTGAATCGAGTTGATAAGGTTAACTAAGAGATATACGGAGGCGTAGGGAGGTCAAGTGACCACGTGGGCGGCACTACACGTCTCCGGGACGTAGCGTCTATTATCATCGGTATGTCTATGTGTGTAATTGTATGGGCGCAAAGCCGATTTAATTGTAAAATAAAAACACTGCCACATAGCTCTTATTACATTATATAATAAGAATTTTTTTATTAGAGTTCATGATCGCTCACGACCGGATCGAATAATATTCAGAGACGTGGGAATATTAATATTGAAAGATATGCGCGTAAAATTTAATAATTCCGTTTAAAATTCTCGACAAAATTTAATTCGTTCCGATCGAAATCGGAAACGCCGACGTTTTCCCTAGACGGGAATTTTCTTCAGAATTCGTCGGACAATCGCGAGTCGAGTCGATTCGCATTGGCAAAATACCAAAGGCGAACACCGATGACGGAGATCCGATGAATAATACAGACGCGGCGCAATTAGCCTTGCCGTTTTCAATTTAATCGGCGAATTACCAACCCTTCGGGGAACGAAGACTCGTTCTTGCAAGAAAGGCTCCCATACGGCGCGCGGAGAGAGAGAGAGAGAGAGAGCGCTCGGACGGTAACGGAACGAGCTTTGCGGCGCAGCGGGTAGCCGGCATGCGCTTTGGAAACGGATGCCGACATATTCAGCAAAGACGTCATTTTAGTCATTCGCAAAGTATATGTCATTATGTGCGAAGAAAAGGCGATCAATTCTCAGAGATATTATCTCGTGAATTTTTTTTTTTTTTTTATCCGAGTTTTACTCGGGAATTAAAAGTATATTAAATATACGTACATGCGCGTGTAATACGCGCAAATAGGCATAACGAGATAATGACGACGTCCAAAACCTGGGAGTCGAGAGAACGAGATCGCGTTTCAATTTACTGGTTGATATCGCTGCGCGCGATATCGGGGAGAGGGGGGGGGCCGCAGAAAAATAAAACAACCAGCCAAAAACCCAGTGATTTCGCGAAATGGTCATTGCCGTGATCTCGCGCGCGCGGCAAAATCGATAAGCGCACGGGGGAATATAAATGATGATAAGTTTTATGCATAATTTCCACGATATAGGCGCACCGGAGATCATATTTGAGATTCGATAAAAATTACATGATTTAATGTGGGACGGGAGATTCGTAGCCCGGAGCTAATCGCCGTCGAACCGCCGCGCCGATTCGTATCGTGGCGTTTTTATCGGGCCCCGAGCTCGAAACACGATTACTCCGTGGATCGTGTCTTTAAGAACGCGTCTGCCGACGATGCAGCACCAACCCCCTCCCTCTTCTCCCGCTTTCTCGGTTCCTCGTCCGCGTCCACTGACAAGCGATACTCGAGCCATAACTTTTGCCATAAAAATCCTTAAACGAGATAAGAAGCTTGTTAATCGATGCACCGTGAAGAAATAAGTGGGGAGTTTAGATGAAAATTTGCCACGTGAAGAGTAAAGACGCCGACGATGACGACGACGACAACGACGACAACGACGTGTAATTTCCTCGATTATGCAGTACGAATGGTTTTATTTGCGACAGAATGCCTATATCACGTGAATTACATTACGTCTCTAATCGCACGAGATCGTGCCCCTCTTTCATCGCCTCTTATAAATTTTTCTATCACACTCGGGCATTATCTGCCATATATCTTTTTTTTTTTTTCGATCGCGCATTCGTTCCATCAGATCGTTGCAGATATCGTTGGCCAGTGTTATTCGCAATGATTTTTTGATACAACTGGGTACATGTGTGGCGATCGAACGCGCTGAAAGTTCTGTTTATTATTATTATTATTATATTTATTATTATACTTGCAGTTTTTTTTTTTTTTTCATGCCGTGTGTGTTACCACACAAAACAATTCTTCAAAACGATTTGAATAAATTCGTTCGGATTAACGAAACGTCGAGGTGCCACAGTTCGCCGAGTGAAACGGTATGATTATCTCGCGAAAAAGTAACGAATTTCGATCCGATGCAAATGAGAGAGCCGTATTCTGTGAGCCATATCGTAGGGTCCCGATAGGGCCCTTCTAAGTCTCTCTCTCTCTTTCTCGGCCACGCGCACGTGCACGCACGCATAGGAACGCACGCACGCATATACGCTTATAGCGCGCGTGCTCGCCGAGAAGAGCCTAGTCCGCTCCCGAGCGGACATCCGAATATCCACGCAGACATTTAGGCGCCGCGGCTCTCGAGCCAATAAATCCAGAGTGCCTCATTATTAAGCTTGTCTCTTTAATTGAAATCTCGTGTTTTTCCAAACCACATTTTTTTTTTTTTTTTTCGCCAACCGCGCGCGACCCGGGAGCTTTTATTTAAACGCTGCGACACCTCACGTCGCGATAAGTCGACGCTTACGGACGAAATGACCCGGGTCCGTCGTCTTGTCTCTTCGTTCTTTCTCTCTTGCGGCGATAAAAAAAAGTTTCTTAATTTATGTATCTCGTCTCGGAGCATATCGCGCGACTATATACCTAACGCACACCTAACTATTTCCAATCGCAGATTTCGCGTCGCAAAATTTAACTCGTGAGTAATATATAATTGTAACAAAAGTTCTCGAATATAGTCGCAAAATTTATATTCGACATCTTCCAATTTGCGGCGGATCTAAAATCCGAGTGTTTTTGAGAATTTGCATCGCTCGCGATGAACATTGCGCAAATCTCGCTCTTCTCGAGGAGGATATCGCGGTGAGCTTTTAAGCTCGCGACAAGTGAAACAAATTATAACGAAGCAGAACCAATAGGGATAAATGAAAAAATTATTACATCTGACGTGTTTCGGAATTTAATACCGAAGCTTGTAATATATGGCCCGCTCAACCCTCACCCTCGAGAATCGATCAGAAGTTAACAGGTTGAATTTTACGACTCGTCGCGACAACATAACGCCTCGCATTACGACACCGCCACAACGACACGTTACATCGCCGAAATGATCGAGAAGTGCACGACGAGGCACGACGAAGAGCGCGAGTGCGTGCGTGCGTGCGCGCGCACGTAACACGCGCGCGTAATATTTCTCTCCATCCACTTTGTCGCTCGATTTATTTTTTACATGTCGTTATATTCCAGTTCATGTCCAGCCTTTGAAGCGACACGCTTTTAACTTTCGTTATCCTTTCGGCACTGTACGAACGCGCACCTTTGCGACCCGACAAATAAACGAGGGCGAGCCGTTAACAAGATATAAATCTTGTTGCGCGTTACGATGTAAAATCGCGCTCATTTTCATCGCGCTTCGGATAGAGCGGAATTGTACGAACAAAACACATAAAACAACGAGTGTAGTTAGTGTTTGTAATAATTACTTGTTATCTCGACACGTCAAGTACGCGCGGTCAGTGTATATATTTGGTGGCGACTCTCTCGTTGCGAAATCGTAACGAAGTTTAAGCGATAATAATAATATACCGATCCGAACTCTGATACGTCGGCGCGCGGAAAAATCGATACGAAGAAAAATCGATTCCAACTTCGAAAGAAATTGTTCCGCGCGCGCTGTCATAATTATCGCGCGAATGAAAAAGTCGCGCGCGAGAGAGAGAGACGGACAATCTTCCAAATTAGGCATTATACACGCGAACACGCGCGCGCGCGTAACGTAACGTGCACGCATTAACAAGAATCGGTACCGACGACGGGTCCACGTTAGCGCGCTGCGCTTTTTGCTGCTCGCGCGCGCGGTTCGGAACATATCTCGGCCGCTAAGAAACGCATTCCGGTTTTCGTCGAAGACGAAGGAGATCGGTGGAACTCCCCGCGATCGTACCGCCAGGATACTTTTTCTCCCTTTCCGCTCTCCTCCTTCTTCCTTCACCTTCCTTCTGTTTCTCGTCCACCTTCTCTTCTCTCGTACGCGGACGCAGATGCGCGAATGCAGGGTGTGGTAGGCACGGGGCAGGCTGCACCGTCGCCGCTACTGGTTCTCTCTCTCTCTCTCTTTCTCTTTTGCTCTCGTTTCTCTTTCCTTTCTCTCTCTCTCTCTCTCTCTCTCCTATATCCCAAGGCAAGAATGTTCCCCGTGTTGGTTCGATTAATCAGTTGTTTTTCGTGTCCCCGCTCTGGGCCAATAGAGAGAGAAAAACTTAACGTATGTGATAATGCGCGCCAGCTATGCTCCCGCTCTCCGTTCCGCGCTGGAACGTAGGTCGTGCCTGCATATAGGTATACCGAAACGAGTCGGGACGACGACACGGTGCACTGACCGATCGCGGCAGCGCAGCACTCCGCGCCGCGCCGCGCCGCGCCGGGGTGCTGTCCCGCGAGGGGACTCAAACTTTTTTTCCCGAAGCTCCGGGGATACGTAACCGCGAAGGTTTGGATCACTCGATTTGTTCATCGACGGAGTAGTATACTCCTTGTAACTTCCATCCCGCTTTGTCCACATTTGTGGACGATCGAGACGGGTATCGATCATGTGTGCGTATTATTTTCGTATCCATTTTAATTTTTGTTTCAAACGGTTTTACTCTCGGAGACTGTGTTTTTATCGACGCGAATTGCGCTAGATATACGGACACGTTACATCTCGATTTGTAATTCAAAACGGTATTTCGAATGCGCTTAGCATCACGGTTCAACGTGATGTTTCACGACTTGCTAGGTCCGGGTGTGCCTTTCATTCCGAATTAAAGTTCCATCGAGTGTGAGTTATTACAACGTTCTCCGCGAAGAAAGGCGGTACCTCGTCGTCTGCGAGAGAAAAACGTTCCGCTACATTCGAATTCTCTGTCTGGCTCTAACGCGAAAATGATACTGATTATTATAGCGGTGTCGCGCTTGCTGCTCACTTCCACACGTCTTACTCGTTCGATTCGCACTGCAAACAGTGTTTCTCAAACTTATACTGTTAGCGAAACGAGAATTTATAACTTTTTATAGAACGTTAAATTTTAGTCGCATTGTCAAATTTGACAAATTATTATATTTATTTTTTTATCACTTTTTTTTAATCGATACGCATGTGTATCTTTAAATTGTATATTTATAATTTAGTATAAAATAACATTTCTCGGACGTTTGTTAAAAACTAACGGATATTTGCCAATCGCTCGTCGCGCGATCATCATTTCGGACACCGAGACCTCTTCGTCGCTCGTTACAGAGAGAGAGAGAAGTTCTTCTCCGCCCGGGCGATCAGAAAGCGGACCGTCGCATCGTCCGGAACAGACATTTCGCGCAGCCGGTGTAGCCAAAGTTTAACTTTACACCGGTTGGGGGGTGGCGCTTTGACGTGATCCGCGCCATGTGTGAGTATGCCCCCGGGTCCACGTATTATGACTACTTGTAGAGCACGTTTGCGGTCCCTCGTAGCGAGCGGAAACGCGCGCGTTTCCCCCCGCTCGCTTCTAAGGCGGCCTTAGCGACACATGGCGCGAGCGAGGAGGACGAGCTCTCTCCGCGAACTACATGGGAATCTTTCGACGTGCCGCGTTCTCTCGTATTTCGCGAAATACGAGAAACAACCGTGAAAATTTCTCCTCCGATATTATGCGGAGAAGATTTGTGATGTAGGAAATTTTCATCCCCCTTCGCCATCTCCCATTCCCCGTATTTTGTTATTCGGCCGAACTGTTGTTTCGATTATCGTAAAACTTGATAAAATCTGTGTCTTCGAAAACACACGCACACACACACACACACACTATCGCGCGAGAAGACTCGCGGAAGCGATTTCTTGGTGCCGTTACGATCGGTATCATTTGCATTCCGCGCGCACGGCGGGTTTAGAATTGCTCGAGCTAATAAAATCTCAACACCTGGAAGGTTTCTCAGTGGCTACATTACACGCAAATCTCGAGACGCACCCTTTAATTTCCTGCACGCGATGACGAGGATAAACGGGATTGACTATAATGACCGTTAATCTACTGTTAGGTGGCTCTAAGTGTACGCGCGCCGGCATTATGTGTGTGCTTAAGTAACGCGGCTAATTATGACGAGTACGCGGGAATAATCGAGTTTTAACTCAATTTCTCGAACTTTGCGCAATTGATAAATTTAAAAATTTATTACACTGTATAATTTGCGACGGACGGTAATGAGGCAAGGAATATTTATAGATAATTACTTCATTCGACATTTCTCTGTGCGCACAGAAATAAAACAAAAAATTTTAATTGCAGTGACGCAGTTTGTTGCGTTTAAAAAAAAAAAAAAAAAAAAAAAAAAAAAAAATATACATTTTTTTCTTTATTTACTACGCACGCGCAGATCATATCGACGAAGAGATCGTGTCGTTGCGATGAAATTTGAATTCTAATAAAATTATCACGTCGAAGACGAGACCGTCTCCTCTCCGAGAGAATCCACTTTCATGTAACGTCCGCGTGCCACGGCGATAGCCCGAGGAGACGAGAGCGGACGAGAGTGAAAGAGCGATTTGGTGACATCAAAGTTTAATAAGCGCCATAAGCCGATCCACAAGCTGCGGTACGCGCGCCGGCTAAAACTCGTCGAGCAATAAAAGCAGTAATAAAGCGTTCGCCTTTCTCACGTTCCACCCGCGGGTGGAAGAAGGAGCGAGGGTGGTACACACACATACACGCGCACACAGAGGGAGAGACAACAAACCTTTAACACGCTCACTCGCTCGCTCGCACGGTGGTTAGCCCGAAAGGTTAGAAGGGCGGGAACGCATTAGCGGTAGAAGGTGGCGCGCTCATAGAGACGTCCGGCTGCCCAATTACTCCCGCATTAAATCAATGTTCCTCCACCCACCCCGCACAGACCATACCCCGACGGCCCGGTAATAAACCGTGGCCAACATATCTGCACGACTTACGGGCTCATCCCTCGATGTCGCGCTCACCCCTCGTCGTCGTCTTGCTTAGCCGGGGACGACGTCGCAGGAATGCGCGTTCTGTCGTAATATTTGGCTTTAAATCATGTCGCCCGTTGACAGGCCCCACTTTCTCGCGTTTCTTCTGATTCATCTGGCGACGACGGTGGTGGTGCCGCTCCAAAACGCGACGTTGCTCTGCCGCAAATTTGGCCGCTCCGCTCGTCGACAAATCCGTCGCGTTCGTGACTTTCTGCGAGTTACACCGCGTCAAAAGAAGATACACGTCGTATGTAATACTGAGATTCTCGGCGTGAAAAATGTTCGATCGTGACAAAAATAATTTGAGATTCGTTCGATTTATAATTTTTGACGAGGTTGATTGAAATTTCGAGTTTTTTTTTTTTTTTTTTAAGCGGATTTACTCATTCGACGAATAGAAGACTAGAAAGGAAGGTTTCAAGAGCGAATGTACACTTGGCACCATTCAACCGCAAGATTAGGCTCGCGCGCTATTTACGACGGCGATCTTATACTTCTAGCCGAGCTTTCATATAAAAGCTTTTTCCTGTAAGCTGCGACACGGGATTTCGACTTTGGGGGTCTTGAGCTCAAGAGGGGCGGCAATGCGTTGATCGCGCACCGCGACGAATTAGTAATACGTACTTGTATACAAGATCCGATTTTAGCTTTAGAAATGATGTCACAGATACGATGTCGAAACGATAAACATTTACCTCTTGCAAAAACTAATTGTAAAAATATTACTTTCAATTGAGTGATAAGAGAAAGCCAATGGGATCATGATAACACAGTTGGTTGCGTACTGCTATTTTAGTTTTATTTAGTTGTTCAATGAATTCAATTGCAAACGTTTCGACCATTTGGTCATTTTCAATCCTATAATAAATATATTAAAAAACCAAAACGTTTACAATTGAATTTGTTGAACAACAATAAACTGAAATATCTGCAACGCACGTCACTGTGTTACACGTTCTCATTGGCCTTCTCTTATTACTACGATGTGAAATTTTGGATTTATTAACAAACTTATAGATAGAAAATAAATTATTGTAATGTAATGTTTGCATTAAATTTATTAAATAAATTAATTTCTATTCTTTCTGTTTCCAGGTATCGAGATGAAGCGCTCTGCTGGACAGACAGGTAAGAAAATACTCATTCTGCTCGTTGTGTTTTTGCTTATCGATGTTTCGTTTGCGGCCGAGAGTTCGCAATTCTTCAACGTTTGTACGCTGATAAACGGGGCGGCGGCATGTGCGCTCTGTGTGTGCGCGCGCGTCACAGAGCAAGGACAAAAGCGATCTAGCTAATAACACAGAACAAGAGGGGAGGGGAGGGGAAGAGAGAGGGGGGGCGGGAGAGAGGCCTATGAAAAGGAGCGGTCTCGATGAACGGCTAACGATATAAAAGATCTCGCTGGCGAGGTGATTGATACAGAGAGATCGACGTCGCGACGCAATTCCATTGTTCAAAGCGAGCGCTGCGCTGCGCGGCGCGCACGCAGAAGCCAACGAGCGAAGCATCAAAGTCTGGCACGAGGTTCTTACTCACGTATATAAATCAACTCTCGAGTGACGAACGAACGGAGTCGGCACGGAGCCGTTTCACGGACCACAGTGTACATATATACATATATGTGTGTGTGTGTGTGTGTGCGTACACGAAAACGCCGGTTGCAAAAAAACGGCGATTGATTCTGAAAACGATACGTTTTGCGCCGCTCGAGTTTTTTTTTTTTTTTTGTTTGCTGCTTAAAAATCCACGCGTCTTTTTTTGTACGACGCACCGAGAGAATTTTACGCGTCTATTGTACGAAACAAAAAAAATGTGACTATTCCGACAAGATGAAACAGAGAGGAGGGAGGGGGTATCTCGCTTTTTTTTAGCGAGAGATTTTGCAAAAATTTATATACGTGGTAGGTACGTATATAAGAGATTGTGCGTCGCGACGAGGAGAGATTAATAAGTTGTGACAGAGTTTGTTCGGAAAACATCTGGGAACAAACTATTATGCGTAATCACGCCGCGCGAACTATAATTAATGATCGGCAACGCGAGCCGAACGCGCGATGGCGCGCTCGTATCTTAGTAATTAACTGTAAGCGATTTCGCGCTAATTGCAAATAACGGGGCGCAATTAATAATATCCGACGTTATCGGGTTTTGTTCATCGCGTCTGCGTCGTTTCCGAGTTTTCGAGATGTCACTCGCGTATTAATCGCCAAGCGTATGAAAAATTTCATTCTCTCGCGCGTCTTATTATGGTTTTTGAAAAACAAACGCGGAAATTAATGAAAAAACGCGCCATTAGAACGTCGTTTACACGTTCGTGAGCGTGTATATATAACTACACCGCGTTTAACTCACGCGGGGAATCTTGCATCACGACGATATAAAATGTCAGAGTAATGTGGGTAAGAGTTTTTTTTAAGACATATTATCGATCATTTAAGCGCGCAGAGGTTCGAGAAAAACTCGCAGCAAAATCGCATACGTTGTATGGCGATACAAATTACATCTGAATAAGCGATTATTAAGTAGGGGAGCGATTGATCAACGAGAAAAGAAGAAGCCTACGGTCTGTGCCTTATACACAAAATGCATAAGGGGTTATCCGCTAAAACTCGTCCGGAGCAGGTTGATAATTATTGAAGTATCGATTAAATGCTCCGTTCGCCGTTGATTGATCAGCATTTATATCATGGGTACATCCATCTCGTCGGTTCCCTACAATTTTCAAGCGGGTGCCCCCCATCTTTCGAGACAGAGTCCATCGCGGGCCCTTTAAGCCCGTAATGCGCCTGTTTTCGTTCTCGCTAATAGCTCCGTTAAGAGAGAGAGAAGCACAAATATTCATTATATTATTTATAATCGCCCCCCCCCCCCCCGACGATACCGTAACATTAAGACGATGCGCGCATCGTTTTTACATGTAAAATTTTTAACATGTTTACCACATTGTGTTTGAAATTTTCGGCGTCTAACGTATCGATGAGTTGCGCATATTGTGCGACGGATGGATCTTATCTCTCTCTCAATGAAAATCGTGAATGAAACAATCTTGTGTAAATTTCGCGAATCGATTCGTCTTTTATATCAAAAACTCGTCGCTTACGCCTTACAAGTCCGGAACGTAACGTTGTCGCGCGCGGTGGATGTACGTGGATGCGTTCGGCGAACACGGCGGAGTTCACCGAGCGATTCCTGAAAGAATCGCGTATTTTTTTGCCGACGAGCGCGATTTAACTGGATGTCGTTACTACGTTGTCGGGCATTGTTGTCGGTCCTCGGTTAGGAGGTTCGTTCATCGGTTCTACCCTCTTTTACTTCCCGATGTCAGAGAAAGAGAGAGAAAGAGAGAGAGAGAGAGAGAGAGAGAAATCCACCCGGGATCTCTTCTTCTCTGTTCTCGCATTTGCCCGGTTTCGCTCGGTCGCCGATCCGATCCTATATTTATTGTATCGAGGAGACCAGAATCGCCGCATTCCTCGCGCATGCGCCGCCCGTAATGAGCGGTCTCCAGTCCTGTCTGTCTTTCCGTCCGTCTGTCCAGAAGAGAGAGACCGGTCGACCGGTCGCCTTCCATGCCCCCTACTCGGTGTCCCCTCTCGGTGGTATCCCCCTTGCTCCTTTCTCCTCCTATCTCCTAGTCGCTATTCTTCGCTCGTCTTGCTCCCTCGCTATGCTCGTTCGTCCATGTATTCCTAGATCCGTATAGGAAGGTGCACCAGATTGCACCCTTTTTCTTGCGAAAATTTATTTAGCGTCGACATGATTGATTTTTCCCCCGGATCGAGGTAGCGTTAACGAGGATATCCCGGTCACTTGGCTCGATTCTCGTGCAACTTCTTCTCGTGCGGATCGACGCGAAATCCACTCTCCGACGACTCGAGAGACGACATCGTTGCGCTTACTTGGACGCTCGTAATAGTGTATAGCACTATTAAGCCAAAGTACAAAAAGCAAAACCGCATTTTGCATCGCCTTAACAAGCAACTCGATTCCAGTCAGAGAACATCGACGTGTTTAGCTTCTCCACCGCGGTTTTACATCGTCAATTCTGCTTCCTCGCGCGAAAACATTTCTTACATCGACTTCCGTCCGGAAGAATCGCGGGTGTTTACGATTTACAAAAATTTTCCTTATACTTTTCGCTTTCGGACACATAATCATCTTGGAATTAATTTTCATTTTACAAAGACAACACGCGCGAAGACGAATAGAGGCGCGGGTTGATGTTGTGAAATAAGATGTGAGCAACTTTTGCGGAACTTATCGCGAAGCGACAACAACAACAACAGGAGGAGGAAGAGGAGGAAAAGAAAGAAGAAAAAGAAGAAGAAGAATGAAAGTAGTGAACGCGCGAGACAGACGTTCCTCTCTTTCCCTCTCTCTCTCTCTCTCTCTTTCTCGAGGAATAGATGAGACCGATGTTTTATGCCAAATTAAACGATGCTATCTCGTACCACCTCGTAGAGACCAGTCTTCGTTCCACTGCCATTTTCGGAAAACCGCATTTTACACCGACTTAGCTGACAAAAAGCGTATATAATTGCGCACAATGCGGCAGATAGCCCGCGCAAAAATCGGGAGCGTCATTTAATACCGAACGCTCCTCTTTCTCTCTCTCTTACTCGCGAACTTTGGAGTGTCACGGTGTGTGTGTGTGTGTGTGTGTGTGCGACCGAGACAGCGATCGAAAAACAAGCGATGCGCGATGGTCCGTGATTCTAATACCGCGGCTAAACCAACGCGTGAAAAACGAGGCGGATTTATCCGTCCGGCCCGTCGGCGGGACGGATGGGAAGTGTATCTACAATGTACCGCACGACGCGGAATGCTTTGAGTGGATCCGATACCTATTAAGATCGTAGAACACGGATCTGCTTGAAAGTTGCCTAGTCAGGACGATCCTTACCGTGTCGATTCGCCACGCATTTTTAGCGCCCGCGCCGCAAAACAGTCCCCGAGTTAGTCGCGCCGCATACTACTCCCCCGATATACTACGCGTCAGATACGTCGAATTACATCATTCGCGTGTGATCAAAAGAAATCGAGAATTGTACAGACAAAAATTATCATTATTAAAAAGTAAAAAAACATTTATTGTAATAATTAATTTATTAAAATTGTAGCGAATTAATCGAAGAAGGGAGGAAAGAGAGAGGGGCGCAACAACATGCGAAGAGAAAAGAGAGAGAGAGAGGAACGATCGTCGATACGTACGCGTGTACTTTGTGGTCACCCGTAGGGCTCCCATTCAACCGGTGGCTCGACTCGCCCACTCGTTCGTTCATTCATACGCGGGGGAACGCGATTTGAATCGATAAGCAAAACTCGGAAGCGTATCTTCCCGCTCTTGTCCGCCTCTTTCGTCCGGATCCGCTCTTGACCTCCGCTGCGGCAAAAATCAGCTTTGTCATCTTGACTTCTTTTTTTTCTTTTTCTTTTTTTGTTTTTATCGCGCGCGTTTGCGAAACGTAAACACTCTCAATTGTTTGCAAATTGGTAAATAATAACATTACAGAGCGCAATTGTACAACAGCGCTAATGAAACGTTTATCGCTCCTGTGCTCTTCTGTGCATTCGTACAAAATATTTACGGTCATCGTCAAACAGCCGCGCGTAAATTTGTTAATTTTTACACACGGCGAAGATGAGCGCGGCGAGAAGCGATCACACATTTCAAATTTAAAATTTAACGCCAAATTGCAACGTTTGTTTCTATTCGCGCGGAAATGGAGACAGAGAAGATCCGTCGTGTAAGGGTATAATCCCATTAGGCTTTAATCGATGATCCCTTCCACCGTTTCGAGCGCAACGTTAGGGTCGGTCCAAGGGATAAGGTTGCGGGCGTGAAAATAGATACACGGAATGCTACCGCGGAGAGATAGATACGGCGACGTTTTATTGGCGTCGCGGGGGTTCCAGATCGCACAATCGGTCAAATGAAGACGGAGCGGTGCGGCGCGCGCGCGATTCACTCCGATGTAAAATCACGGCAATGTCTGCCGCGGAAATCAGGAGTTTGCTTCATATCAATACAATTAATTGAGTTTTTATTTTGATTTGTTTAATTTCTTTTTCGAACAAACAAGTTTATCGTCTTTAAAACTATTAAAAAACGATTAGTTCGAGTATAATCGATTGTAATTGCAAAATTGATTTACTATTGATATTTATTATTATTTTTAAATATTTCTGTTTCCGCAAGGATAATATTGACACTCGTGTGTGTGTGTGTGTGTGTGTGCGCGCGAACGAGTTAACTTTCTTCCTCGTTAAATAAAGAAGAAAATTAATCCAGTCGTCGTCTTGGAAAGACTGTGCGCAGCTTTACAAGCGAGCGAGGAAGGCACGCGCAGCAAAGATCACCCCGGTGGTGGGGTTTTGGGGTTGATGGGGGGTGGAACCCTCGAACCGAGCACGAGGCCAACACGCGCCGATGACACTTACGCACACGTTCTCAAGACCGTACGCCGCACGGGTGTTTTTCTCGTCACTCACCACGCCACGGATTATTTTCGCGTTTCGGAGTTGTTTCCGCAAATTGCGTTGCAAAACATATCTGTTTTTGGTTTTTTTTTAGTTTACGCGAAGAGTTGAATGAAGTGAATATAAAAACGTGTGACACACTGATAAAACGTAATGCGCGTATTGCTCGCGAGAACGAACGTGGTTTTTTTTACGTGGTTTGTTTCGGAGAATGGACTTTTAATTTAAAATTTATAATAGACACTTCAATATAACGCACAAAGAGACGGAAGCGGCGTCGACGTGGCGTTTATTCATTCGGAGAGAAAAAAAAAGCAAAAAAGATGATGATTCGTAGCTGTGAAAATACAATGCAAATGTAAATTCGCTCTCCGTCGTGATGTAAAGAGGAATTCTCGCGTTTTGTAGAAAATAAAAATCAACGAAAAAAAAACCTCTCTCGCGATTCCGCTAGTGTGCGCGAAATGTGGCAACCGACAGATCTGTGCGCCACGTTTATGCAGCTGCGGATGAACAGTAACGAATTTCATTCGTGGTTTCATTCTAGGAAACCGTCCATGGACGACGTCGGAAATCCTACCTCCGTCAACGCACGGTGAGTACTATCTTAGTCCCGATTCGCGTTCCACGAAATCGCGCAAGGTTATTTTGTTTTTTTTTTTTTTTGTTTTTTTTGTATATCTTAAATAAATGTCTCAAAGAGATAAATCTGATTTGCGAACGTAGTTGACGTAGTCATCTTACGTGGACACAATTTTTATATAAATAAGTTTATTTATCATTTACTTCAGATATTTTATTCCACAGAGAAATACACGCGGCAAAAAAAGAAAAAAAGAAAAACAATACAACGAATTGCAATAAAAATTGTTTTGTCCATGAAATCTGACGTTCTTTCTTTTCGCGTTACGGGCAATTACATTTTCACGATGTTACAAATGCCTCGTAACGTTCGTTAATACCGACACTTCCCCACTGACTGTGGCCGAAGTGGCGGAGCGATTTTCGTAGGTAAGACCTTCCACCTACCGGGTAAATCTTATCGACTACGATCTACCCTCCGTTCTCTATCGAGAGACCGGCCTATCTGCCGCCGTAACAATTGAACCCGTAATAGAATCACATTTATTCTTATTACCCGACGAGGTCAACCGACCAGCGAAACTTCGAGACCTTCTCCCATCCGACTTCGGATCGGGGCTTCTTTCCTCGGTCGTTCCACGACCTGCGTTATTTTTCCCCCGAGCTCTCCATCGTTTTCTCGCCATCCCGCGCGTTTTCATGGTCCACTTTTGTTTATCCCTGCGGTTTCCACGAGAGATCCCGGCGCGCGAAACAGTCGAGAGTTATTCGACTTTCTCCAAATGAAAAAGAAGTCAAGTGTTTTTTTTTTTTTTTTTTTTTTTTTTTCGAATTGGATTGTTAACTCCAAAGCGCAGAGAACAAAACTCGGGCGACGATGCATCATTGTGATAAGCAACGGCGAGATGCAAATCAACGCCGCGGTTTTGTTAGCCGGCAATCCGGCGTATTTAATATATGTATAATCGTGACTCACACACACACACCACCCACTCTACGTCGCGTGAAGAATCTGCCATTTCGTATCTTGCTCTTCATCTCGTGATATACTTGGAAGTTAAGCTGCAAGGCCATCAAAGTCTTTAACCGGGTTACCGGAGATGCCGCCATCAAGATAAATCGTAGAATTTTAGCATAAAAATTCTTCTGACTGAATCTTTGTGAGTATTCGCAATCTCTCTCTCTCTCTCTCTCTCTCTACCGACAAAAAATAAAGACAGGTCAGTAAAAACTTGTAATTGGTCAAAGTCAGCGAGTTTGAACGAAAACATTGTCGACGAAATATTCGTCAATTTGTTTTATATATCTATTTTATAAAAAAACATATGCAAAAAATAAAAAAATAAGAAGACAATAAAGCATTTTAATTGAGACACTTTGCAGAGAAACTCCAACAACGACCTACAGTTGAACAGAATGGGTCTGTGAGATCCACGCGATTTTAAAATCGAATCTCCGTGAAAAATCAATATTTTTTCAATGTTGTTGTTTTTTTTTTTTTTTTTTTTTTTTTTTTTTCGAACAATTTTGCGTCGATAGAAAGAAAAGTAAGTTGAAAAAATCTTTAATATTTTCAAAGATATAAGCGTTTAAAAAAACTAATTTTTACTAGAGACCAGTTTGAAATTTTTGAGTGGGACTAAAAGGCTCATGTCTGTCCGCAAAGAGTTGAAATAATAAAGATTTTAGTGATGAAATTTAAAGAAACGCAATTTCGTACAAGATGCAATTATCTAAAGATCGAGATGATTAATTATAATTCGCCATATGGCCTTTAATACGAGATGCAACGTCGAATTGCGGAACAACTGATGCTCCGCGGGCGACAATTTTACATGCGTTCTTGCGCAGCACGAACGCGATGAGCGCACAGATACGGAATTTCGCTGGAAAGGAGATAATGTAGGTACTCGCACGGTGCTCGATGTTACAATTCATTCGTCACAGCTCGTTGTGGCGATCCGTACAGCGTCTCCCGTCATTAACCGCTGAGGTACAGATCTTTGGGAGAAAATCTCCCGCGCATTAACAGTCGCGATTTCGTCTTTCGGGAAGACTGCGACTGGATAAGTGGCCGTGGCAGTCGCGACCGTTACTCCTTCTGTAGCACCATTAATATTAATGCATTCCGTTTCTTTCGGCGTATTGTACTCGCGTCGACGACGACGACGACGACAACGACCGCCGCTCCGTCCAACAATATCACTCTCGCGTTTCTGTAAGTGACACTCGTCTCCTCCTCTTCTTCACTCCGCGTCTCTCTCTCTCTCTCTCTCTCTCTCTTTCTCTCTCTGTTCAACGTACAAGGTGTAACCAACGCGGCCGGAACGGAACGGAGTTTTGTCCGCCCGAGCTGAATATTCACACGGCCGGCCGATAAATAAGACTCTCGAAGAAGAAAAGCGAAAGCAAGCGAGCATTTTTTTCCTCCCCTTCGCGCGCGCGCTTCACTTTTCTTACTTAGCTTACGGGCTATCGTTTTTTTCACGCGAGATGCGGACCTCCTTCGCGAGAGGATTCCGTATTGTTGCGAGATTTTCTCCCGTCTTACGAAACACCGCGTCGACGACAATATCCCTCCCCCCCGCCATTGCTCTCGCTCCAGTGTAACCGATGCATCGCGTTACGCCGGAATCCGTTTCCGCTCTTGTTTTTTGCCGTCCGTCGAGGAAGAAGTAAGAAGTTATCACAGCTCTCGATAGGAGAAAGCTATCGATCCCATGCCGTTTCTATTTCCCGGAGAACACGCGCGTGTTAATTTCACTTGTACTATGAAAAACAAAAAAAAAAAAAAAACAACG
>QVNW01003304.1:0-13571 GCA_014825475.1 Pseudomyrmex flavicornis
CAAGATGAAAAAAAAAAAAAAAAAACAAAGTTTTCCAAGTTTTCCCGTGAAAAATCTATTGTATTTCATCGTAGTCCCAAGCAATACAAAGGCGTATCTGAATACGTAGTTAGCACACTGTGTCGTTAGCAACGACGGTCGTAAATGGCGACAAAACACGTTCACGACTGGCGTAAACCAATTTCGAGAAGATCTAGACCGAAGATCTGCTCAACGTTTTTTTTTCCTTCCTTCTTTGCCATAATTCGATGTCTGTCGGTTCGTTAGTCTCATGAACTCGCCCGCGAGCTTCACGAGCTTGAATCGAATTTTCCGTGGCTCGACTCGAGATAACAGTCAACGACAGAGCGCGAATAATCGGATATAGCGCTCCTTTATATCCTAATTCTTCTCTTTATGTCTTAATCGCCTTAACCCATTCAGGTAATTTCCGCGCACTATACGTATTAGCGCGCGCTTCTTGCGTTTTTGAAAAAAAAAAAAAAAAAAAAAAAAAGCTTCCATTATTGAAAGTAAGCACAGGTGCGCAATCATTAAAACTCTTTAAATGTCTTTAGAGAGAAAGAGAAAAGAAGAAGAATAAAACGGTTATACGAGCGATTTAAATGCGGATCTTGAATTTTGCGAAAGAAAAAGACCGAGAGCGCGTGTATGCGTAACATATCGCGGTTAGGTAAGTAGACTGCCATCGCGGTGATAAACTTCCGCGATAGTAACCGTAATAGACAACTTAAGGATGGTACTTCGTATTTCCGCACCGTCACCCCCGTGCGCTTCCCGGAACTAACTGAAACGTGGCCGCCTACGAGTTTTCGTGGACGATTGCGAGCGAGAGCCACATTGCCGTTCCGAAGAGCACGTACGCGTGTGGCCTCTTTCGAACGTTTCCGCCTTTTTACGAGCGTGCACAAGTCGGGGGGAAGGACCGCAAGGCCTTTGACTTTTTCATCGTCATCATATGTTTTTCACAACTCCGCGACCTATACTTCAACGTTGTTGACGTCGATATTTCTTTCGCAAGCGACATGTTGACGAAGAGAACGAAGTCACAAAGCAAAATCAATCTCTTTTCTACCGCAGTATTTTGCTTCTTACTTTCTAATGTGCCAAAGTGATTTAAAAAAAAATGTCATGTTAAAATCACAAATATATCGTTAAATTTAAAGGAGTTCTTTAAATTCTCTACGTGCGAATTGCTTTTATATATCTTCTTCCTCTCTCTCTCTCTCTCTCTCTCTCTCTCTCTCTTTCTCTCTCTATCACAAAATTTATCTTTCTTGCAAATCGCTATGTATAATTATGGACCCCGGATAGTCTGTACGTTTACACGATTAAAGCGGCATCAGTGTATGCGAGCGCATAGAAATTACAGACGGCACATGGCGACCACGCCGTATGGTCCAGAGGCTCCATTAAGTCGTCGGTTAGCGCACATGCCGTGAGGATCCGAGAGAACCCTCACGTAGGGCCCGCAGATATTGCACGGCATCCGCTGTGCCCTCTCTCGTCCACTAACCAAGGGTCGTCATTTAGCGTAGAATTGATAGATTAAACGGAAGACCGCGTCCGTCGTGCGCGAGAGGGTGCATACTATTGTTCAGAGTAAATCGAGAGTTATGGCGAGAAAAATGGCGATTTACCTCGTACGTACAATAGTTGATTGATATTTCTTTTGCGATAAAAAGAGCACAAGATATGTTTGTTTTACATCCTCTTTATTTTTAAAAATATTAATATACTTCTTAACGAGAGAAGTTTTGCAGATATAAAAGAGTTAATATACTTTGTAACAAGAGTTTTTACAGATAAAAAAAATCTCTTTCTAAGAAGTATGTTAAGAGGATACTGAACCCTGTCCTGTTTTATCATCCTACTATGAATTATAGTTTTTAGATTTTTGTCGTACTTACTGCACAAATCAGTAAACGGTTCTCCAAATTAAAATAAAATAGTCTAAAGACTCCCTGCAGGGTAATAAGTGTTTCTGAAACGAAAAAATTTTAGGTTAGATTAGGTTAGTCAATTTTCTTGATGACAAATGTTTTTGTTTCAGAAACATTTATTTCTTGCAGTTTGAGTCTTTAGACTATTTTCTATTTAATTTGGAGAACAGTTTTCTAATTTGTGCAGTAAGTACCACAAAAATCCGAAAACTGTATTCTGTATAGTAAGCTGATAAAACAGGACGGTTCAGCATCCTTTTAACTTTTGTTAGCATTATAGAAGAATATTACGCGAGGACAGATTTTTTTCCGGACGATGCGCGATCTCGCTACATCTAAATATAAAGAACAGTGTGCCCGCACGTGATGCATTATATATATATCGCAAATTCTGGTTGAGTACGCTTGAATAGGTGAATATCCGACATTATCGTCCTATGTAATTGAAACGGATAATCCTATCGCGCGGATATGAATTACATAACGAGAAGGTACTGAATTTGGCGCGTCCATCGCATTATGCGAGCCGCTTTGACGCCACCGAATTACCCGATAAAGCCGGAAACTTCCACGTCTACACAGATATTAGGTATCTCATCACGCGAATAAAAAGGAAACATCCTCTCTCGGCCGTGTTTTTATCAGCGACGGTTTATATATCGAAAGGCAGCGCCTCGTATAATCCATTCGGAAATAAGTTTGCCGCGTGACGGATTTCCCGAGTTCTATTACATTCGCGCCGGAACGAACTTTCTGTTTCCTTTCCTTTCCTTCAGCCAGCCGAGGTGGCGGAGCCGGCGCAAATTCGCTCGCAAACACGGGTAGATCACGAGTTCTGAGAATTCACCGGCATTCGATCGGGTCCTCAAACTCGCTCATCCGAGAGAAGAAAAAGCTTCGCCGGGGAGTTAAAGCAAAGTTTATCTTACGTTTTTTTTCTTTTTTTTTTCAAATCAAGAAAAAAGAAAGCGTTTTAATGATATATTTTCTCTCTTCGATTTTTATAAAGCTCATAAAATTCTTGAAAACGAAACTTATTACAATTTCAGACAAAGTAATATCCTACGCGCAGTGTAAACTTGGCGTCTCACTTTGTGCCAAATGCAATTTTTCCCCGTTGAAAATAATCTAGAATTATTCGTTTCGTCTATCGGAAATTATAAAACCATTGAAAGCCGAAACTTTTTTTTCGTCAGTAATATGTGAGTTTTCACAAAATGGAAACGCCAGCTTCGCTTAGACGTTACTATCGTTTTCTCTCGAAAACGCAATGCCGTCCTCGCAAGAATCCGAAAGCGTTACGCGAAAGCCGAACGAGTTTGAATAGAACCCGCATTCCGCATCGAATACTCCGAGAAACTCATTAAGAGAGCTGCTCCATCGAACGAGGCGAACGGGCATAGGGTGTAGTACGAGAGAGGATAGAGTGTGTTATAAAGACTGACGTATGTGGGTGGTGGTGGCTGTTTGCTCGGCTCGGGACGGTTTGCAGCAAAAGTATCCGACTTACACACAAGGTTTCTTGTTTCACGTTCCTCACTTTGGCCGCGGAAAAATAACTTAACAATCTATTATTAATAGCGCTCGTCCCGTTAAGGGATGATGCGTCGAAATGCATTTGACGTCGAAAGTATCTACAGTCGAACTTCACCGTCACGAAATATAAATTTTAATTAATGCGCGCGCGAGAGAACCGCGCAAATTATTTCGCGACAAATTAACCAACAACGTCATCCGAAAGACCGTTGTATTTTGTCAGCTGTCAGAGCGAAAACCAAAATCAATTTCATCTCTTTGTTTTCACCGAGAATTTCATACTCGAGTATCGCAAACATATGTTAGCGCTGCACAGCGCTATTTAGTGTATTTAAAGTGGTTAAATATTCAAACTTGTGTTCGCGTGTCCGTGTGAAGCAGGTGTGTGCATTCTAAACAATTTAAGATATTTACAACGCGTGACAGTCTCGCTCAAAAGTTTAATACCTACGGATTTAAGGAAAAAAACCTTTCGGAATTCGATTTGTTGTAAAATAAAATACTGTGTTGCAAAATACTTCAGACTCTATTTTTTTTATCAGCATTTTATTAATGTGTAAATAAATAACTAGTTTTATTATACTCGAAAAACAATTTATGCTCCGTATAAATAATTTATTTCCTTCCGCCGATGCGTTAAAATTTTAACAGCGGTTGTCCGCGCTTCGCACCCAACACGTGGACAAACTACTACTTACTTATTCGAATAGACGCGCACTATAACGCGCTGAACCGCAATCTAACAATGTCACGCGCGTCTAATCCAAACTGTCAATTTGCTTAGCTGCTCAAACAAAAATAAAATGATAAAATGACTTTTCAATTTCGATGCAACAAGTACGAAAAAAATGTTTAGAAGCAATTTTGAATGTGACGGGGGTGACGAAAATCACGCAAAAAAAGTGATGTGTCAAGATCCGAAGTACGTTGTGCAAGGAGCGATGGTGTTATTGCCGCTGTTATTTGCCCAACCATGCCCTCAAAAACTGAGCGTCAAGAAATATCGCAATCTTTTCGCTTTTTTTTGACAACTAGACGATTAATAATTCTAAATTATTTTACAGTATATTCATATGTAGGTAATTTTTCACAGTTTAGTTTTCTTATTAATGTCGCGAGAAAATAGTTTGGTAGCTAGTTTAAAACGTTTCTTTTTCAATCGACCCATATAACTACGGTGACCATATATTTTTGAAGAAAATAAAAGACAACTTAAAAATTGTTTCACAATGAAAAAAAAGAGCAGGTTTGTTTGTTAGACTAAAATTAAAAAGCTATAATATTTATTATAAAATATAAGTATATAATAGCATTTTAAACAATATATTACTTAACTAGTATTACTTACAAAAGATATTATATTATTTCTTAAAAAAAATTTAATCTTAATACTTTTCACAAAAATTAACTTTTTTTGATAAATCAGGTTTGTATGTTTTAAAAATTCATAAAACTGTATACAGTTTAAAAAGTTGTTAAAGTTGCATTTGGTATAAATGCATGCTTCTAATGTTTTGATTTTTAATTGGATTTTTTCACTAATACATATATTATATAGTAATGAAAATACTCGTTCAGTTAGATTCAGAAGCGTTAAAAAAATTTCAACCTATTTACGTTGGCAGGTTTCATTTTATAAAATAAAAAACATTTCATAAAACAAAGGACAAAATGGTAATTTTAGAAAAAAATAAATCTAAAAGACAGAGCAACAAAATAAAGAACTGTCTACGAACTTTTAAATATAGGATGTATAGCGTACATATAACACATGTAAAAAGTTTCACTTAATTGCAATTATCTCAGCTTTGAGATAATTGCAATTATAAGTGACACCTTTCAAACATTTAGAAATTTCATGTGCGCTTGCAAAGCCTTTCGCTTAATACGTGAACCAAATTTGGAGGAGTTTGCGAGAAATCGATTCTACGCTACAAACACTTCAAATTACCAAGCTAAAAAGAAAAAAATAAAATTAATAACTCGATTGTGATGAGTGTCGAGGCAGATATTTTATTCGAGCAGAAAGTTGTGCAATATAGTGTGCAGCAACAGTGAAAACACCAGGATCACCTTACACAAGGGGTTTTCCGGCAATTTGTGTGTGTATGTGTGTATATAGTTCTCTCTCGCCAGAAAGCGAAAATCAGTAACCAGGGCGAGAGAGTTCTACGTTGAATCTAGTTTAGACCCAATGTTCTCTCGTGTTCCTGTCAACTGGATCGGACGTTGAGAGAACTAGCCGGTAGCCAAAGGCCAGCGTAACACAGCCGGATCAAATATCCATTTCCGTTTCTGCCGACGACGTAAAGCATACGTCTGCATTGGTTCGCGAAATGACGCGCCTTTGCGTTGTGAAAAGAGTGAAGGAAAAAAAAATCCCAGCTTTTTTGTCGAGAGCCGAAATTTTTTTCTAAATTAATAACCAAACCGTTCTCTTGCGTTTTCATAATGCGAGATAAATCGCGCTTCAAAAGATGATCACGTGTTCCGAATTTTAGCAGTAATTTAGGAAATTTTTTATTCACGAACAAAAGAGCTCGTTTGCGAGCAAAATTTTTCTCGACTGTTTCATATTATTATATTTGATATTTCGCACACGTATTGTAAAATATAATTATAAAACTTTTACAAATCATTCATGACAATTGTGCGAGACTCTGTCTTTGCTGATCAATCAACGAAATGTAAACTTTACGTATAAATAAATATGTGTAACAATTATTGCGCTAACATAGCTCTTTCATTCGCTAATATCTTGATAAACTGTAACAGAATCACACTAATAAATACGTAGTAAACTCGTGTCACATGTCGCTGTGCAAATACAGTCGCTACAGCTTCTGTGAATTGACGTACACATATTTTCACAGAGACATGTGACACGTTAATCGCGATAAGAAACGCACACTGTTCTTTTCACAGTGTGGTTTTTGAAGAGAAAATTAAAAGCAAAAGTCAAGTCGCAGGAATCGTTGATCGATGTGTGTCTCTCTCTCTCTCGTGTGACGAAGTTTGCTTTGAATTCTATTATTTTTCTATTAGTGCGGTAGCATTTTTAATATTTTTCAAACATTTATTAAACGGTAAAACTGCATAAAAGGGGAGCAGCCTCCGATGACCTTGAGCTTGACATATTGTGTCAAGCTCGTGCCTCCGAGTAAGAATCTGAAGGTTTTATCCGGCGGTCTTTGTTTGTTAAAAAGTTATTTTCAAAAAAAGTTCCACCAATACGACATCGTTTTTCGACACCGTGTACATTTAAGAAGTAAGTGTATAATGTTTATATACAAAAATATCTGCGTTACACACAAATATCTATGTGTATACGTGGAGACAGTGTGTTCCGCTCTCCCCTACGAGGGGCTCTATAAAAAAACTAGACACATAGGTTTGAGTTGAATCTCGCTTTGCGCGGAAAGTTGTAAACGTATGTGATATCTTGCTACAATGAGCGACGACCTAAACCGAGGTGAAGTCCATGGATTTACAACTTTCCACGCAAAGCGAGGTTCAACTCAAACCTATGTGTCTAGTTTTTTGATAATGGAGCTCCCTAGTAAGGGGAAACCCATTGTCTTTACGCATACATTTTCCACGCAAAGCGAAATTTCCCATAAATATATACAAACAAAATATTGGTAAAGTTATCTGCTTTACTGTCTAACATGTACTGACAAGCCGTATGATAGTCGATGAAATCAAAACAAAGATGTATGTTGATACAATACGTCAAGGTCGTACGTAGGTAGGTGTGTACTGCTCTATGATAAGAACAAATTTACTCTTTCAATATACGTGGTGTCGAAAAATGAAGGAAAATTTTTAAACCTTTTTTGATAATAACTTTTTAACAAACAATGACCATCGGATACAACCTTCACAACGACACTCAAGGCCATGCTCATGATACATATGTCAAAGCTCAAGGTCATCGGAAGCTGCTCTCCTTTTATGCAGTTTTACCATCACACATTATGTATATATTGCCATTGTTTTTATCAAAGCCATGATCGTAACTTACAAATATTTGACAATATCTTCACTATCGGAGCAGCAACACGTAATATATCCTTGAAAAAAAATTAAATAAACTGTAATACATAATCTATTAATTTAAACGTAATTTTTCATTTTCGTAGATATTCTATAAAAAATTAATTAGACAAATTAATGTTTGCTTTATAATAACATTATATTCTTTTTTATATTTATATAACATTATATAACATTATATTCTTTCATATTAAAAAAATTTTTTTTTATTCCAAAAAAATCGAAAATTAAGTACACAATAGAAAAAATGCAACTACATACGAGAATTGACGACAAGAACTTTGCAGCTCGCATGATACTCGACTCATTAATAAGAAACAGCTGAGACGCGTCTGACAATTGGATCGCTTGACCCGTTTTTATTGGCGGATTACGCGGGAAGTTCGCCAGAGCACGGATTCTATACACTTTAGTCGCGCGTTTGGTATCGCGAATTAGATCGATAAAAAAGTGTGTAGCAACATATCGAAAGGCGCTCGCGTGAAGCACATCCGCTTTTGTGCGTCCAAAGCAAAAGACAATTGTTTTTGTTCCTAGAGAGAGAGCAAGAGAGAAGCAAAAAGAACGGATTGCCACCGAAGTCAGCCTTCACTAACATTGTTAACTCAAAGTGCTATTTTTGTTTTGAGAAGTGAAACTAACTTTACCTACACATCGAACGCAGTCTCTTCATCTCGCAGCTTTAGATATGCTCGCGAGCGACCGGGACAATAAAATCTTTACAATAACCGGTGAGAGTTTGTGCCTTTCTGTCGCGTAATAATTTAAGTGAATATTAGCTCTTCAATATCTTATAATCGGTACAATTCTGTGCAGTGAATGTTAATTTAACAAAGACAATATAATTTCATTCCAAAAGTGTTTTTTAAAATCCATTTTATTATAAAAGTCGCGTCAGCATTGAAAAAAATCTACAGGTGCTTATCATAATTATCTCTTCAAGAAATCTTGAAAATACTTTCTTCTTCTTCGTGTTTTCGTATTCTACTTATAAACAGATATTTTGAGTCACGGTCGTAGCTAAATCAACATCCCAACCACGTAGAGGCCAATATTACATATTTTTAACTATGAAGTTAATTATATAATCGGCAACCTAGAGGCGAAAACACATATTTTGCACAAAGTTTGATTGATCATTTTTTCAGGTAACGGTAACATTAATGAAGCGGTCGATTTTGAAAAAGCTGTTTCCACGTCTGGTAAGAAATCTTTTTAACATGATTCTGAGTAACAAAATTATATTGTATTATGTTTTATTAATTTTTTCAATGTTTTATCATTTTCGTGTTTTATCATTTCAGGTTATGGATTGTTCAATGTGCTATTGCTATTGGCGGCGTTACCGATCGCGTGGACCGCCGTTTTCGAGACTACTAGCAGTGCGTTTATCTTGGCGTCGGCCGAGTGCGACCTTGAACTCACGTTCTTCCGCAAAGGCCTGCTCGTCGTGTGTCCATACTTAGGTGCACAGTACAAATTAAAAAATTAATTGCAACTATAATTATCAATCGTGCAAATCTAGTAAATATTCAACTTTACAGTTGCAATTATTTCAATTAATTGAATATGTTTTGCATAATAATCATGAACTTTGCAAGGTTTATCTAACACAGTAAATATCAATTAATTTTGTTACAGCTATGTCAACGACCGCCTTTATATGGGATTACATAACGCCATATGTAGGCATGAAAACGTTATTCATCTTAGCAATGTTAAGTAACTCGATTTTAACCATCGCAAGCAGCGGTTTAGGATCCTTCTACTTATTTCTCCTAGTCAAATTTCTCATCGGAATTTTGTAAGTATTCTTAGACTTTTTATCAATAAAATTTTCTTTTTCGTCTTTTTCTCAATGCAAAATGTGTTTCAATAATTGTCTTATTCTTATCTCTTTCATAAAAAAGACCATTTTTACATCTACCAAAGTGCATTCACATAATAAATTATCTTCTAATCTCAACACTCTTCTCTTAGCTCCGATAGAGATTAAAGTACTTCCTTTTTAGCTCTCTCTCTCTCTCTCTCTGAAGGTTTTATCGCAACCTCTTCCCCTCGCAATCTTACACCTGATAAAATGTATAACGCGGGCGCATCTATGATTTACAGCGTAGGCGGCCCGCTTGCGATGGTGATGACGTACCTGACGGAATTCCATTCGGCGGAGTACAAGCGCTTCTCCACATGGGCGGGATTTCTCTTCTCCGTGGCAAACATCGTGCCGGCAGGTAGACACGCGATTGTGCGATAAATCCCTTAATGTATCGCACTTATCAACAACAACGCGTTACTAACAAAAGCAAATAAACGATGCGCATAAAGATATAATAAATGTTAAATTCGAGATAGGGTATACTCGACGAAAAAGAAAAATTTGCGTGTAGAATTTATACACAGTGGGCAAATAATAACGTTCTTGCGTATCTGTAATATGCTGAAAATTTCGCGATTATAATATCGTATCGCTACTATTATTTACTTTTGCCAGCTATCTAAGTACGTAAATGATCCGAGAATGGCTAGCGTGAAAAGGATTCAGAAGCGATCTCGTGCAGCTCTTGTTCAGTCGCATCGAGGTTGGCGTGGAACTAGTTCGAAACTAGATTACGTGTCACTATCGCAGCCTGTGTGCAATAACCAGCGAACTTTGGTTAACAGCGCGTGCAATTATATGTGTGTGAATTGGCACCGAATAGTTTCAGCTCAATACGCGCGAGATTGTGTAAAGCTTGAAGAAACAAATTAATTAACTCAAATTGGAACACTAATTTTCTACATAACTTGGATATTGTTGAGGTGTCACGCGACGAAAAATCTCCCCCAGAAAACTTAAAGAGTTGTTCGACATTCTCGACGAAAAGCATTAACAGAAACAAAAAAGAACAAAAATATAACAAGTTTTTATACAAGAGAAATTGTTTTAATACAAAAAATTTGTTTTAATAATTAAGTTTAATTTGATACGCGGTAGCTCTGGGCTTTATGATATTGCCATTGGACTTGCACATCAATATCCTTGGTCGAGACTTCGTCGCATGGCGTATATACCTGTTAATCTGCTCGATACCATCCATCGTCGGCCTCATGACAGCGGCCATGTTGCCGGAAAGTCCCAAGTATCTCATGGCAATTGGCAGGTCAGATGCCGCCTTGAAACTGCTCAGGAGGATGTACTGTATGAACACCAGACAATCTTCTGAAACATTTCCGGTAAGTCAAATAGCGCATCGAACATGCGGTTTAAGTCTATTAGGATTCTAAATATATATATAATTATTTATTTATAAATAAATAATTTATTTATAATTAAAAACAAAACAAGAGAAGAGATGTAAATATCGAGTTGAAAGTACACTATTATATCATTAGGTACTTGATTTGCACAAGATAAAATAAAATACTAATCGTGTTGTATTTTGTGTATGACTGGCTTAAAATAATTCTCCAAGATAAGATTTTAGAAATTAATGTTAATTAATGACTTAAGACATCCGCATATTCATAATCGGTCGTTTTCGACGCACACACATACACACAGAGAATCGGGAAAAGATCCAATTTTATTCCTGACTAGGGCGACTACGATATTGCATTATTCGGGCGTCATTATCTTTTTACCGGCTTATCGAGCGAAACTCGTTGTTTCGAGCTCAAACAAATGGCCGGGAGATATCCTGCGCGACTTCATAGCGCTTCCACTGGATACAAACGACACCTTTTATTTACGGCACGTCCGCCGCGAGAAGAAAAAGAGCGAGAGAGCGAAGTAAAGCGGAAACGGAAGTAGGGAAAGGCGCAAATCGTATTTTCCGGACGAACGAAGAGCGGGCGCACCGAGCGCAAGTCATGTTATTGCAAGTGAATTCGCATTCCACGTTTTCTTCCTCGTACATTTTAAGACTATAAATCTTTATCTCACAATTAATTCATAGATTTTGATAATAAAATTTAAAGTAAATTTATATCGTCTCTAAATTAGATACAAGTACATTCTCTTCTCTCTCTCTCTCTCTCTCTCTCTTTCTCTCTCTTTCTTTCTCTCATTCTATTTTATGTATTATATAGTATCTGCTTTCGTATTCCGTACTGCTTCTGGCATTGCATTTAGATAGTGCAGTGCACAAATCGGACGCATAATTCACTCGACGAGTCGAGGAAAGGGCGCCTCCTTTCATCATCGCCTCCTTTCTTCGTTGCAGATAAAAGCGTTGCTCGTTCGGCAAAAGGCGCAATTGGCGCGGCCCGTGCTCGAGGCGAGTCTCGAGAGGTTGCGCGTCTCGTTGTACAACACGAAGCTACTGCTGACTACGACGACTTACCTGTCCGCTTTCAGCTTCGTAAGTTTTCTCCAATTTGGAAGTATGCTCGGGTAAGTTAGAGTATTAGTCGTTGTCGCAAATCGCGCCCTCGACACGTCGCGACAATAATGAACGATGCATTAATAATAATGAACGATAACGAATGTTCTGATTCCGATTACGGTAGATTTAACACAATGAGGCTGTGGGTGCCGCATATGTTTATCATTCTGAACAATTTTGATTGGAAGCATTGGACTTCAGAAAACCGGCAACCCACTATATGCGAGATGCTGGACCGTCACGCAGCTCTGCCGGGAAGACGATACTTGAATTGTTCCAATTTTGACGACGCATGCTTCAAGGTTGGTGAAAACTTGGACAAACTCGAAATTATCTTGATGATCCACTAAGAGGATGCTTGAACCGTTCTGTTTTATCCTTATTTCGTATTTTAAAATTTTTATAAAAACTATTAATCGGAACGAAAAATGCTTCTCCAGAAAAAAAAGAGAATATAATAAAGAATTGGATAAAGCATAAGAATTCAAGAAAAACAAAAAAACAGTTAATAATCTTTCCTCTTGAAATATTAACAGCAGCAAAGGAATGGCCAATAAGAGATTACTTCTTTATTTTATATAAAAAACAACAAACGTTTTGACCCCAAATTTGGGCCTTCTTCAGTGCGTAAATGATACGATTAGGGAGAACTCAGTCCATTCTACATGCGTATGGGACCGGCTAAGTATGTAGAATGGACTGAGTTCTCCCTAATCGTATCATTTACGCACTGAAGAAGACTCAAATTTAGGGTCGAAACGTTTGTTGTTTTTTATATAAAATAAAGAAGTTAACTGACCCGAAGATCTGATGTTTTACCTCTTGTTGGCCATTCCTTTGCTGTTAAAAAAACAGTTTATAGACTTGTTATTATATAGACTACATTTTTGCTTTCTATGCAAAATTGACCATACAAATCTAAAAAAAAAAAAAAACTGAAAATACTTTTATCCAAAACTAGAAACATAGACAAATATTTTGAGTGCTTTAAAAAAACTTTTAAAGCCTTGTGAGAAGAGAAATCTTGAAACTAAGTTTAGTACAATTTTAAAGAAGCGCCGAAGAGACACATACATCTATTTTTGTTTTTATCATGTCGTCCATCCTTATTTTGGTCCGACTCGATCCCGAGAGATGGCGTCATTTACTCGACGGCGTAGCGGCTGAGTGAGTTTTATCATCCTACTATAAATTATATTTTTAGATTTTTGTCGTACTTACTGCACAAATTAGAAAACGGTTCTCCAAATTAAAAGAAAATAGTCTAAAGATTTACTGCAGATAATAAATGTTCCTGAAACGAAAAAATTTTAGGTTTGAAGTTTAGATTAGCTTAGTCAATTTTCTTGATGACAAATCTTTTTTGTTTCAGAAACATTTATTTCCTGCAGTGAGTCTTTAGACTATTTTCTTTTAATTTGGAAAACTGTTTTCTAATTTGTGCAGTAAGTACGACAAAAATCCGAAAACTATATTTATAGTAAGCTGATAAAACAGGACGGTTCAGCATCCTCTTAAGAGGATGCTGAACCGTCCTGTTTTATCATTCTATTATGAATTATAGTTTTTAGATTTTTGTCTCTCTTACTGCACAAATTAGAAAACGGTTCTCTAAATTAAAAGAAAATAGTCTAAAGACTCACTGCAGATAATAAATGTTTCTGAAACGAAA
>QVNW01003305.1:0-13501 GCA_014825475.1 Pseudomyrmex flavicornis
TCGAAACGTTTCGCACCATACATATATTGTATTATTATTACTAATGAATAATTAATATTTTTTATATCTAATTTTTTGCTCGATATTGATCTTATTTATGACATTTTTACTTTGTTTTTACAACACAAGCGCGTTTTATATTTTTATCTTCCAATAATGACTTTGACAAGATCATGATTGGAACTCAGTTTCCAAGAATACTACTGTTTCTAGATTCTTAGAATATTCTACTAACAGAATTTCTTGCAACATACGCCCACAATAAGGCAGCTGTATGCGGAAACGCGGTGAAGATCTCGCGGAAAGTCTTACATATTATGTAACTTTTATGAACTTAATATAATAGTATGATGAATTCGCTTTATCTTTCTTTATGGTATAGCAATAAGAATAATTGAACTTCTGATAAAATAATTGATGAAGTCTTTGTTGCGTACAATTGCAGCTCATTTCACAGAAGTATGTATTTTGTTATTGAGCGCATATCTACCGTTTTCATTACCCTTTTCGGTCCTTTTGCCTTTGACAAGGCGTGGCAGCTTTAGATGCTCTCATGGAAAAATTACTTAGGTGATTTTGCGGTGCCTGCCTGATTTTGAATCAAGCAAACAGCATCAAGATTTTTGATGCTGTTGACTATCTAGTGATTTTTCTGCCTTTAGGGACGATTTCTCTTTCCAAGGACAACAAGGTGCCCTGCTCAGTTCTTGAGAGCTCTGATTGATGTTTTCATTATATGTATATTTAATAATAACATGTAAAAAATTATCATTGTCATTTTACGTTTTCTTAGAAAGAGTATATTTTACATCTTGAATTCTTATTGTTTGACAAAGCAATTAATTTAATTAACTAATAATTAATGTTTCTCTCTCAATTTAAGAAATCACAATACAGATAACAATATTTAAAAAAATGTATTTTTTAATTTTCTGTTACAGATTACGTAATGTCGCTGTGTTATCGACGTTAGCGACAGAATTTAATAATGGCGTCAATCTTAGGAGATGATACGGGCCCTGGAAGTTCTGGGTCTTCCAGATGCCTCTTGCTCCTGCAGAGGTCTTTAGCGATACAGTTAACCAGAGGTCCACCTTTTTATGTTACGAACACTGATCAACGGGAAAGTCCAAAGGAACATCCGGCAGACGAGATGTGGATGTATGATAAAGGTTATAATCTATTTCAGGTGTGTGAGTTAAGTTATCTTTATTTATGTAACTTTTGTCTTTTTTATTTTTATGACATACCGCACATTTAAGATAAGTATCGCATAGAATCGATTTCTTGCCAACTCTTCCAAATTAAAACCACGTATTAAGCAAAAGGCTTTGTAAGCGCTCGTAAAATTTGAAAATGTTTAACCGTTCTTAAATTGAGATAATTGCAATGCCTCTCGCACAATATACAATTAGATCTTAACACACCGCTATTTTGCGATTTTCTTGTTTCTGTTATACTCAAAATTGTTTTTTTAGCGTTTCAAGCGGTTTTTTTAGTATCTGTAAATTGAAATTGAAAAGTCATTTTAGTAGTTTCGTTTGACAGCTAAACAAACTGACAGATTTGGTTAAACGCGCGCGAAGTTGTCAGATTGCTGTTCGATGTAAACTGTGGATAGTCGCAAAAGTTTACCGCATTAGCAAAAAGAAATAAAATTGTTTAAGTAAGTGTAATAGATTTTGATAGGTTTTGAACATAAAACTATTTATTTTTTTCTACACTAATGACATATTGGTAAAATAAAGTCTGAAGTATTCATACGACATGTGAGAATCGAGGTTTGAGAATACTTTTCTATAGCGTAAAATTAAACTTTTAAAGACTGTCACACGATAACTACCTTAAGCATTTTTAACTTGTCAACGAACAATTTTATGCTTCTTCAAAATGCATCATTTTGTTTTAAAAAACGTTAGTGCCAAAAAGTTATTTACGTTATGTACGTCATTGTCACATCAACTAATCGTTAAAATTTGTTGCATAGATAATTACAGTCAGTTCGTTGACGGTTAGTGTTAATGTCTCTTTATCTATGTAAGAATTTTTAATAATGGCACTAATAATAACAATTTATTGATGGTACTGTTATGTAGTACAGCTTTAATTCTTCTACTTTGTTCTTTCTTCTTGACGACACATTGGATCATCGTCTTACAATAAAATAAACGCCGCTTGCCGCACCGTTACGTTACAATGAGACAATGTAAACTAAGAAAAATTTTGCAAAAGGAAGAATGAAAAAATAAGAGATTAAATGGCGGAAATCATTTTCTTATTGCATTGATGTTTTTTAATCTTTCAATAATAAAGTTCTCGTTTTATGTCTAGGATTCCTTTAAAATGACAATAAGAAAAATAAATATGCGCTGCATAATAATGACAAGCGTCATAATAGTGTCAGACGTTAACTTGTCTTTAATTTATCGTTTTCAATGAGAAACAAATAAGAAGTAAAACAAATAGTGAAACAAATAAGAAGTAAACAAAATTATTGTAAGTTATATCTTTAGGCTTAATTAAAAACTCGGCAGAATAGAACTGTCGTTACTACAAAAAATATCACTATGTAACTGTTGTTGCAGCAATTTTTCGCGAAGCACACAATTCTTTCATTAACAATGCTTAAGTAGACTAAAAAGCTAAAGTTCCACGGATGAAGGTGGTAGAAAATAAATTCTTTCTCAAAAGGGCTTACAGACTTCTAAAAATTCATAAGCCAAATATTCCTTACAGAATTATAGTCTCTTGTATTAACCATACTCGTTTTAAGTTTGCTTTCTTTTAGATAAAATCTTGCATAAATATTTACCTAAACCACGCAGTTTCATAAAAAACAGCTTTGAGTTATTCGGAAGTCTATCAAAGTTGCATATTTGCGAATCGGACATTTTGTTATCTCTTGACGTGGTCTCACTGTTCACTAACGTACAACTTGACTTAGCTTTGGAAGGAGTGAGGAGAAGATGGGATTACGTTAAAGATCATACCAACATTCCTCTTGAGCCTTTATTTAAGCATTGGAATTTGTTTTATCGTCAACCTATTTCATTTTAATGAGATAACCTATCAACAAACTTTTGATACTCCCATGAGATCTCCTTCTCGCCAATTATAGCTGACATAGTTTTACAAGATCTTGAGGATCAGTCTTAACAAATTAAATTTTACATTGCCTTTCTACTACTGATATGTAGATGATATTTTATTATCAGCACCCCGAGAAAAAGAGTCGATCTCTCTCATTTTTGATACTTTTAATTCCTACTATCCTAGATTAAAATTCACAATTGAAATTGAAAGAGATAAATCTACTAACTTTCTTGATACCTCGATTTCGATTGTGAACAATAGATTAATGTTAAATTCGTATCAGAAACCGACATTTTCTGGTCGATATCTTAATTTTTCTCTCAACATCCTTTTAAGCAAAAAATTGACATTATTTACAATGTTGTTAATAGATCAATTTTCCTTCCACATCCTACCTTCCATAGGGATAATTTAATTACGGCGACTCAAATTTTAACAGCCAATGATTATCCTCCCGATTTAATTTTTAAGTACATTAATAAAAGATTACATTATCTTTATATTAAAAACTGAATGCGGTGAACAGTGGGTCCAATATAGAGGAGTCTTACCAGAGTGGAGGGGGGAGTTATTTCACTTTAGCTTACATACCAGAGACGACAGATACATCTCCAAATCGTTAAAGAAAACGGACTTAAAATTTTTTTTAGAATTTCTAATACTTTAAGAAGTTTTGTCAGAGTACATCAAGACAAACTTGATCGTGACTTGCAAAGCAAGTTATTTAAAAAATTAATTGCGGTTCCTGTGATGCTTCTTACGTGGGATAAACAAGCAGACAGCTACGTACAAGAATAGTAAAACACCAGCGTAATTTTTATCATGATTACAATCATCAATCAGTAGTTAGTAAGCATCGCAGTGACTTTGGTCATGACTTTTGTTGGAACGATGGTAGAATTTTAGATACCAAACAATCTTACCAAAAAAGACTAATTTCGGAGATGTTAAATATTAAAATGTAAACAAATAACATAAATTTAATGAGAGATACTGAGTTTCTGGATCCGATATACACTCTTTTGATTAAGAGACTCACTAGTTAATCACGTGATTTTAATCTTCTTCCCACTCTGTATAGTTTAATATCATGGTCAGCTTTTGAATTTACTTATTCGTGATGTGTTTGTTGAATTTGACGGTTGTGTTGGTTATTGTTATTGTGTGTCGCGGACGAGAAGAAGTCGATTTTTAATTAACAACACTCGCTTCCTACAATCTAGCGCTACAAAAAGGGACCAGGAGCATCTCAGTATCAGATTGCTCTAGAAACCCTGATGAAGTGAGCTGGAATGTTCACAAAACGTCGGTATAAAAATCATACTAGCGCGGTTCAAATCCGAAAAACATCTTTGAATGTTAATACAACACACCGCGAAAGCATCAAATATCAAATAAAGTTCAGATTTTTATGTACTACAACTAAAAATAAATAAAATAATTACTTGATTATTATTTTTGATCTATGTAATAAAGAAAATAATTATTAAAAACCAAATAAAAGTTTTTTATAAGTAAGTAGTTTTTAATTATAATGTTTAAATTGCTGCTTTGTTTATTTATAATAAAATATTTTAGTCACTACCGGAGCTAGGTAAAAGCTGAACTCATGTAAAATGTAACTCTGGTACAATATTTGTTTTCATTAGTTGCAATAATGACACCTATCCTATAATTAGAACATATAAAAAGGACTCAAATATATGAAAATACTATTTTATTATCATATATTTTTATATAGATTTAGAAAGTATAAAAATATATACAGGTAACTCTTGTATAACGCGGATATTCCGTTCCACAAAAATGCCACGTTATATAAATCGCATTATACAAGGGACGCAGATCAAATTGAAAAATTGGGGTTAGATTTCATTTTATCATAATTTTTAAACAGTGTCATATCGAAACTGTGTTGTTCAAGTATCGCATTTTACAAAGATTACCTGTGTTCAGAGTGTTTTATTTTAATTGCCTGAGACAAATATTTCAAAAAATAAGGAAGATACGAAAAAATATTTTAGACAAAAGTTGTATAGTTTCGAGGGGGACATAAGACGGTGTTATTAATTTGATCTTGATTAATTGTTTGAAGGTCACATAAAGGTCACTTTTAATTTCTTAAATAGAATTTCCTATTTTTTATTGTATGTTTTTATAGCTCATCTCGAGAGCTTTCCAAAACACTATAATCAAATATTTTTTCATTAAGTACTTTTCGAGTTATGAGGCTTGAAAGTCACAGTATGTGCTGGAATTACCTAAAATGAACAGACCAGGAAAGACAAGACCCGAGGTTGATCCAATGACACTCTGTTTTCGCAGCGGGATTCATTTGCATCAATTAACACTTCTAGTTACAATAGTTACGCAAGATAGAGTTCCGGTTCTCTCCGATTCGGCGAATTTATATATTATGTCGACATACGCTGACACCGGGGAAAAATTCGGCGCTGCGGAAGAGAAACCAATCGGCCTATCACCTCAGGTCGATTTTCCTACGTGAGACCACATGTCTCGATAGCTAGTTATCGACGCTTTTTTCAACGGCCGTTTTTATTGCCACGCAGAACGTTTCTGATGTCATAATCTATCTTGTTGTGTCATGCTATATCTTTGGTCGTGTTGTGACAATTTACAACACAGCGTGACATAATAACAAGATGAATATGGCCGTTATTTTCGAACGGGTTTTGCTGCTTTTTCGTCTTCTCGTCAGCCTCTTACCTTTCGGTTGGAGCGTTGTCTCTCGCGCTTCTATGCTTCTGCGCTCCTGCGCCTTGTGTAGCGAACACGTTGATATTAGGTGACGAGCGATGATAATGAGAATGGTGCTATTAATGACAGTAATAGTAGTAGAGATGATGATGGCAATGATGCCGGTGAGGCATCTCGCGATTACCCTGATTGCCAAGCATGTTTTGCAAAATTTTATAACTTAATGCTGAGCAGAAGTTTTCGACTAGGTGTATTTGCTGAAAACGTAATGCATAGTCATATGTAATTAACAACACGCGAGCAAATTTGAGACATTTTGTGTCAGCAGATTCAGAGCAAATGGAGAGCAACTGTTGCTCATTACGTTGTCAACAAAATAACTTCCATTCACGGAAAATAGCTCTTTGCTTTGTCATTCGTTTTTGGCAACATAGGAGCAACATGACGGTAATAAAACAAGACATCGATATCTGTATTTCTGTCTTATAGTTATTAAAAACTATTGAAATATATATTAATTCTATCTTGTATCCGATTAAATGTCGAAAATAAATGACCATCTTTTAGAATAAGTAGAGAAAAATAATTACATCTTAATAAGGAACAAGTAGTCTCGCGGACTGAGTGCAGTGGTCTCGAATATGGAAGTCTCGAGTTCAAATCCCACTATTATCTTAGGATTTTTCCGGGCCCGGTATCTTTCATCGAGTTAATCAGTTAATCGGCGAACTGAATCAGACCTTCAAAGATTAATTCAAGTACAATCTCAAATTAATTCCCTTCTCACAAGGCAATGTGTGCCAATGAATATATATACAGGGTGGAAAAAAAGTACCGGAACACCTGAATATCTCAGAAAATATAAGTTTTACAGAAAAGTGTTTCAGACAAAAATAGTATGGTTTAAAAAGATCCATTTATTGGTTGTATTACTGTGACCTTGGATTGCGCCGCTAAGATCAGGTCAAAGTCACATTAATTTTTTTAAATTGAATTTCCTATTTTGTATTGCAGATTCTTATAACCTAACTCAAGAGCTTTTCAAAACACTATAATAACGTTTATTTTTAAGTACTTTTCGAGTTATAAGAGTTGAATATTATAGTATCGCCGGTATTAGCATTATCCATTGGCGTTATCATTCATTTCGAATGTTGCTTTATCCAAGAAAACTGGATCTGCGATTTTACGTTCAGACGTATATGTTATCATGAGGTCAAAGTGATTCTTGGAAGTCATTTCAAGATCAAATAACTCGTTAACAAAAAATATCGTAATAGATTGTTCATAGTGGCAACGTGGAAGATGACCCGGATGAAAGTAGGGGTCATAATTGGCTATGGAGTAGTGCCTTTGAACTTGACCTTAGGATCGATTTTCAAGGTCATTCGAAGATCAACTCAAAATTTTTTAATGACAATCTCTATTTCTATCTCCATTTTTTGTGTCAACGAGTTATTTGACACTTGGACTTCTAGGAATCACTTTGACCTCTACCATGATAACGTATATGTCTGAACGTAAAATCGCAGATCTAGCTTTTTGAATGAAGCAACATTCGAAATGAATGATAACGCCAATAGATAATGCTAATACCGGCGATACTCTAATATTCATCTTTTATAACTCGAAAAGTACTTAATGTAAATAAACGTTATTATAGTAGCTTTTGGAAAGCTCGTGAGTTAGGTTATAAGAATCTGCAATAGAAAATAGGGAGTTCTATTTAAAAAAATTGATGTGATCTTGACATGACCTTGGCGGCGCAATCCAAGGTCACAGTAATACAACCAGTAAATGGATCTTTTTAAACCATACTACTTTTCTGTAAAACTTATATTTTCTGAGATATTCAGGGGTTCCGGTAGTTTTTTTCCACCCTGTATATTCATCCGTTTTTGACATGTTATTGCATTTTTGCTGAAATTTATGACTCAGCACGTGTTGACAACTTGTTATTATGTTGCTCTTTATGTTAGTGATAAACCGTTGACAGCAAATACACGGCAAGTTGTCGGCAACACATGTTGAATACGTGTTATGTCAAACCAAAGACAAATGCCTGACTCACCTTGTTCTAAATTTGCTAAAAACTCAAGCGCTTTGTTTTCAGCAACATGACAGCAAAAACACAGATGGGTGGTTATCAGAGTAATGTCATACAAAAAACAAAAAAAAAAAAACAAGACCACAGACTTAATACTAAATTCTTATATCTAAATTAGCCTCGGAAGATTAGGCTACCGGGTGCGATTTTCTGAGAGCGGCGTGTCTCGGGCGCCTTTTGTGACAACGGAGAGCGAATGCACATGCAGACACTCTGCCACGTCACACCATATGAAAGTTATATTTATATAAATATTTACTTATAAACATTTATAAATACAATATATTTATAAATACAATATTGACTTTATCTTTAAACTAAATTTAAAGTTAACTAGTATTATTTACATATATAATTAGGTACATATATTTACATATATTAACTAGTAGTATTTACATATATAATTATATACAGGGTGCGGCATTTAAATTGAAACAACCGAATATTTTGAAAACAAAATATTTTATGAAAAACTGTTTCATACAAAAGTTGTTCTATTTTAAGGGGGAAAATATATTATTTATACAATTGATGAATTAAGGCTTGTGAAAATGCTAATGAAATAAACATGGTCTTGCAAGCCGATCCCAAGATGTTGTGCGGAAATACGCGCGCGTATGTATATATGAACACATATATATATATGTATTTATAACTAGGTATTTAGGTTATATTATTTATAACTTATACATACATAATTATCAATTATTATTTAATTTTTCCTAAATACAGTAGACTCTCACTATAGATCCGATGTGCGGAAAATTCTCGGAAACGGATCTATAGCGAGGGCCCTCTCCACGTCTCGATCGGGCACGATGCACGAGACTATTGAGCATGATGGGGAGCGGCAGAGTAAAGCCGCTCCCCACGACTCCGCGCGGGCAGACATGGTAGGAGAGTGACTTATGTGTGCGTGAAAGTACGTGTGAAGGGGAAAGCGGACCTATAGCAAGAGACTAAACGGATCTATAGCGAGAGTCTACTGTAAATATTTTTTTGAACAAATCTAGACAAATGGAAACAATATAATGGAAAAGTGAAAAAAGATAAATATGATTTTATACTAATACTATACATATTAAAATTAAGAATATAGTTTGCAATAAAGTCCACATAAGCGCAAAATGATATAATTGCATGTAAATCTGTATTCAAGAAGTATGTTGAAGTTAGTAGTGTGGTGACATTGGTAACATAGGCTGAAAGATAACTTACTGCGTTCAGCAAAACAAGCTTCTTTGTAGCAATCGAACGTGATGGGCTCTTACCTTTAGAACCAGCAAATCAACGTCGATTATTGACTAGCTCACTCAGCAGAACAATGCTGAGTTGTCGTCTTGAACGTGACTATTGTAATCGTATAATACACGTGAATATGCACGTTCTGGCATGTTCTGGAATATTTCGACAATGAGAAAATTGGAGATATATACAGAATGTCCCATTTAAGTTGACTCAGCAGAAAATCTCGTAAACAACTGATTTAAAACAAAACGCCGACAAACGTTTTTTAGTATTGTGAGTGAGGATTTAAATGGTACTATTAGTTGTTTTAATGCGTAGGCGTTTTCAAGGTTGTTTCAAGGTCAACTTTTTTTTTTATATTGTAAAGCCTCTTTTTTATTTCGGAATCTTAATCTTCATAAAAGAACACAACTTTTGTCTGAAACATTATCTTGTAAGACTTTTGTTTTTTCAAGATATTCAGAGAAACATTTACAGTATAAATTGTCTAATTACACAAAGAAAATGAAGACGTGATGAATATCTTTTTTCAGGGTAATTTTTTTTCTAAAACTGTTAAATATTCTAAAAAATTCAAATGATGTTTCTGTATGGTGAATCATGACGAAACATTGAAAAAGCTGTTAATTTGTATGCTTTGTGATACTTTGAAAGTACTCTTGAAAAACAAAAGTCCAACAAAAAAATGTTTCAGACAAAAGTTGTGTGTTGTTTTCTGTTGATTAAGATTCCGAAGTAAAAAAAAGAACTTTACGATATACAAAAAAAGTTGACCTCAAAATGACCTTGAAAACGCCTACGTATTAAAACCCTAATAGTGCCATTTGAACCTCCACTTAAAATATTACAAGACGCGTGTCAGCTTTTTGTTTGTTTTAATCAGTTGTCAACGAGATTTTTCGCTGTGTCAACTTAAATGGGATACCCTGTGTCTTGTGCGTGTGCGAGTGCGCGTGCGTGCGTGCGTGCGTGCGTGTGTGTGTGTGTGTATACAAGGTGAGGAAAAAGTACCGGAAAATCTGAATAACTTTGAAGGATCTAGTTTTCAAGAAAAATATTTTAGACAAAAGTTGTAGGGTTTCAAAAAATCTATTTAATGGTATCAGTTTGACCTTTCTCCCCGGGTTTCCACCTTGCAGTAGCTCCAAGGCGAGAGCTCGTCCGCGGGGCGCATATGGTCTGATAACCTCGCAGTAACTACACGGAACAAGATTTGTAATATTCGACACCACTCGATTCGGCACAAAATTATTAGACACAAAATTATTTACACCAAGTTATTCGACACCAAAATATTTGACACTAAATTCTTTGACACGAGATTATTTAACACCGTACAATTCGACACCAAATTATTCGACATCAAAATATTCGACACGGTACGATTGGACACAGTACAAGTACTGTGCATCATGACAATTAATGATAGTACTAACACAGATTAGGTTAGGATTAGGTCAGGTTTTTCTGAAGAAGGGATGCAAAGGGAGGAGCGGAACCTTTCCCCCACGTGTACAATAATGTGTGATGCAAACAAATTTTTTACTTCTGAAATGTGATATCAAACAATTTACTGTGTCGAATCGAATAGTGTCGAATAAATCGGTGTCGAATATTTTTGTGTCAAATAATTTTGTGTCGAATCGAGCAGTGTCGAATCGTACTTTCTTAGGTATGTCCTCCCATGAAATCAATAGAGTATCACTCGTTTGTTCCCAGCGTAAGTTAGTAGTGATGCGGTCGAACATTGATCGTCAGCATCCGCCAGCAGATCTGCTCGGTGTTGCATCATCACAATCAGTGTAATCTGACGGGACAAATATTGACCACAGTAAATGAGCATTCGGCGTTCTCGGGGGCTTCGGATTCCCGTGCCAAAGCGGGTGGTAGGGCTTAAGATTGCGAGTGGTGGTCACCTGCTCAGAGATAAGCCTGTCCGTGGCCAACTAAGAGAAATCCTTCAGTTAAAGTGTGAGCGACCGTGCCGAGAGCTGCGTGGCGCAAGAAGAGTTGCGTCTTGAACGGTGCCTTCTGGACATCGGGCAAAATCCAGGAGTACGGAGCCCCAGCCATAAACGGCTTTGGCTGGGTAGGACCGCGCGATACTCGTGGGACCAAGAATGATGAATAAAAACAAAAATAAACTCATCCCCATTTCAGTCCCCAAGAACGATGCTTCTTCTAGAAGCAACCGCCTAAGGAAATGTAGCAGTACGGAAGCGAGCTCTGAAGCTCCAACAACCTAAAAAACTTAGCGGAGCCGCTACAGAAAACAGAAATTGACGGGGGGAGAGTGTGGCCAATAAGGCTTCCCTACTCCGTCAACATCTGGCTCAAAATCTGAGGCTGGGGAAGAGGTCGTGCTCTGATGGTGCGGTTAAGCGCGCCAAGCCGGAGCACACCACCTCCAGTCCCTCAGCAAATCGCCAGAGCAAGAGATGAAGTCAGAAATGAGGAATCTTATGCCCAAGCGACCGGAGAGCTTGTCAGGATGGCCTTCGTATCTGAAAGCTACCCAGACAAAAAATTAGGAGCCGATGAAGTGGCTGAAATCAGAAAGCTGATTAGGTCTCGCATCCTCGGTATGTCCGGGGATGCCAAAGCCCCCACCTTTACCGGCTTGTGGGAAATAAATGGCGGATTTGTTCTTGTGTGCGTCAATAAAGAGTCAAAAGAGTGGCTCAGACGTCACTCATCCGATTGGATAATCGAAATGACTCCTCTGCGTGTGCTGTCGGCCGGTAAGCTGCCAAAGCGTCATCGGGTGGTGGTGCATGTGAAGAAGCTCGAGGTAGAGATTGAGGAGGCTTTGAAGTTCCTCAACCAGCAAAACACGGGGCGACCAACAAATGGGTTGTCACCAGGAGAAGTTACAGCAGGGATGCTTTGAGCCTCCACTTCTCCTGCCTGGTCGGCGACTCTTTGTTGGAAGCCTTAAAGAACTATGGCTTCAGGTCTTTCTGCGGTCTCGCGTCATTATTAAGGTGGCGGGACGGGAGCGCAGAGAGGCGGACCTGACGAGAAGTTGGAAAGGAGATCCCCCTAAAAATGCTCCCCTCAGCATCCAATTGACATAAATTAACTTGCATCACAGCAAGAGCGCCTCGACGATTTTAGCCAGGAGCATGGCTGCGATGCACACAAACATTGCACTAATCCAAGAGCCTTGGATTGTAAATGGTGCAATTAAAGGACTGAGTGGGTGCAATTTATTTAACACACTCAGAAAAAAAAGTAAGATCTTGCATTTTAATAAAGGACCTAAATGCTAATTTACTGCCACAGCTCAGCAGTAAGAACTTCACAGTCATCAAGGTGAGAGTGAAACTGGCTGAGAAAGAAGACATGGAGGTTTTAATAGGGTCAGCCTACATGTTTTTTTTAATTTCAAGGATCCACCACCGCAAGAAGAGGTGAGAACCCTAGTAGCCTATGCGGAGGCCAAAAGGCTCAAACTCCTGCTGAGTTGCGATGCAAATTCTCACCATGTAGGATGAAGAAGCACCAACATCAACCCGCGGGAAGAGATTCTGCATGACTTCCTAATGGGCACAAGATTAACTATCCTAAACAGAGAAACTGAGCCGAGACTCCAGAAAACAGAAAGTCATATCACAATATGTACGAAGAGGATAGCAAGTCTAGTGAGGGATTGGAAGGTTTCAAACGAGCCCTTTGGTTCTAATCATAAGCAAATAGAGTGGCGTTCACTTAGACACCGTTCAATTGAACACGTTGCAATTAGACATGTTGCAAATAGACACAGAATTTTAGACACGGTTCAATTAGCCACGGTGCATTTGGACACGCAAGAAAATGCGCACCGTTCATTTAGACACCGTTATATTGGACACCGTTCAAATGTACACTGTTTGTTTGTACATACAAAGATGTGCACCGTGCATTTGCACACCGTTCATTTAGACATCGTTTTTGACACAAAGAGACTTCTTATTTAAACGCTTAATATCCATAATTTGTGTGAGTAACAGATACAAAAAAAATAAAAAAGAAAGTAAAAAGTGACAATTAATGATAGTAGTAACACAGGTTAGGGCTAGGTTAGATTTTTTCGGAGAGGAAATGCAAAGGGAGGGGCGGAATCTCTTCCTTGCCCACACATATACGATAATATTTACCGCAAACAACATTTTTACTTCTGAAATGTACTACTTATTTTGTTTTTTAAAAAGTAGTTCTTTATGCAAAAGTAACTTTTATGCAAATTTTCTTTGTTTTTTTTCCGTCTGTTATAAGGCATATAGTAAGTAAGGTCGAATAATAAGTTAAAAGGTAGTTGTTAGGTAGTATTTTAACTTGGGTTTAAAAGTTGCG
>QVNW01003306.1:0-13601 GCA_014825475.1 Pseudomyrmex flavicornis
GTGTTTATATATATATATATATATATATATATATATATATATATATATATATATATGTATGTATGTGTGTATGTGTGTACTTACGCGTAATCACGCCGATGTTTGCGGTCCGCTTAAGTATAAATCTGTAGCAGTATCAAAATGGTAAAAATAGTGCATATGAAGACCATGAGCACAGGTAGAACCAGGATAAATCTGATGGAGCGGCTCAGGCCGCTAGGCTCCTGTCATACGGCCTGTTCGCCGGATTCGGTGGAGGCGTCGAAGAGCGGCCGATCCGCCGGCGTCTCGGTGGACGTTGTCGACGTCGCGCCGCCATTCCCGGTGCTACCCTCCCGCCTGGTCTTGCTCGAGCCCGAGAAACACAGGCAGCCGGACTGGTTGCGGTTACGCTTCAACGTCGGCTTGTTCTCGCGATCCTGTTCCGCCAAACACTTCTGATAATAATCGTAGTCCTTCAAGTACCTGCGTCAAAAACGAATGACAAGAGGCTTTATAATTTTCTTTATATCTTGTTTAAGGATTAAATATTGAATGAGATTTAATTAAATATTAAATTAAATGTTAAATTCACAAATTAAAGAAAATATATAAAAAAAAATATTGGCGACATGTTTTGATGATGCTCGTACCAGACCGGCGGCCATCGGTGCTCGTTCAGATACTCCTGGTTTTCCGGATGAAGCAACCGCACGCTGCGAGCTGACATTTTGCACAGCTTGTTGTAGTTAACGCAGAGATGATTCATACACCAGTCGGCCAGCTGATCGGCATTATGCAGCTGTAAGTCAGATATATACATAGTGTATATAGCTATTGCCATTGTTGCAGTTTAATCGATAAGTACTGCAGATTTACGTGAACAAATTCGGCGAGACCGACCTTGCACGGTTCCAACAGTCTCAGGCAGTTTTCGACGGCCTCGTTTCCCTCGTTTTGGGAAAGACGCTCAAGATCCTCGATCACTCTGCTCTCGACCAGATTCACCAGTCGCTGAAGACAGAGTCTGTTGGCCAGTTCCAGCAGATTCAGACACCTGGCCGAGGAGATCGCCGGCACCTCGTCCGTGTAAAGATAACACAACAGCTTGTGGAATGTGTACTCCCGTACACCAGGAAAGACTATCTGCTCGTCGCAATCGTGGAACAATTAATACGCAGATTTCCAATTAAAATTCTATATTTGGCAACGAATATACACTTACGACTTTTGCGCTACTTTCGCGAAAATCGCCAGAGAACATGGCTTTCATCACGTCGCATCGGGCAGTGAGAATCGCTTTGTGGGCCGGTACGCTGCCGTCATCCAGATCGAACACCACGTCGGCAAAAAGACCTAAGCGTATCAACGTGATTGACGATCAAAAATCAATCCGCGACAATCATCTCGATTATGCGATTGACAACTCACCTTGCTCCAGACAAATGTCTTCCAATCGTTGCCTAACCACTTGCTTGTACCGGGTTTTGAGATCTCTATTGACGAACTGCTCCCACGTCTGTATGCTGCCGAGCACCATGAGCAACTGCGGCAGCTCGAGGAATTCGGCCGCCTGTCTGATCTCCTGCAAGAGCGATTGGAGAGGAAGAAAATCAATCGGCGGTGTATAGTGGCCGCTTTAATCAACGTAGAATTATGTGAACGACAAAAAGACAGACGAAAATCTAATTGCTTCCGAGGATCGCTAATTTTTAGGTCCTACCCTACTATAGGCACATGATCTCGGAATGTTCTCGATGAGAGAAAACGATCGGGAGCGTGTCCATGCATTCCCGCGTAACCGATCGTGTGCGCGCGCGTTCCTCGAGAGAACATCCCCTTCCCGTTTCGATGATGTCGAAAGAACGAGAGGACGAGTTTTTGCTATAGCGATGACTGATTGACGTAGTTACGACAAGCTTGTGATGTTGTGATCTGGCAATTATTAAGTCTCTGAAGTCAAATCTAGCTAGATGAGACTACTAATGTATGTAATGTACGTAATGTGCGTGCGGTGCGTGCGCAAAGTTACATGTGTAGCACGTATACAAATGTATTGAGATGCGACTGTCAAATTTGTTGTTTTTTTTTTTTTTTTTTTTTTTTTTTTTTTTTTTTTTTTTTTTTACTAACCAGTAGAAGCCCGATAGGAGCTGTCTGAAAGAATAGAGCCGCGTTAGTTTACTTGTGTACATTGCAAACACCTGCGAGTTTTTACGTTTCGCGCTCTTAGAAAGAGAAGAACTTTTTGTACAAACACACTGACGTATCGCGAACAACGCGATATGTCAGGAACAACACTCTCTATCATTGTTCAATTTACCGGATAAACAAAAAAAAAACTTATATAAGGAAAGCGCGATCTCTCTCGTTCGCTCGTGTGTATACATCGCGTTTCGTAATTTATCTTTTGCGACGCGACGGAAAGAAAGAGTTTACTCGACGGAGAGGTTTACTCTCCTTACAGTCGCGAACGTATTCTTCTTCTTTTTTCTTTTTTTCTCTTACAATAATTTCTACCGAGCCAACGTACTTGTAGATCGTGATACCGTTTATCCAAGCTGCCCGTGTAAATGAATTGCAAGCACTGCTGCATCGCCTGCGGCGTGATCAGCTTCGACAGCGTGACCACCGTCATGGGCTGCTGCACTCCGTTCGCGTTCTCGGTCTGCAAGGATCGTCCGGATTAGAGTAAGAGAAAAAAACCAAAAAAAAAAAAAAAAGATAATCAACTTTGACACTCACCAGACATATTCGAATATTTTGGAAGGCAGGATGATTGAGCTCCCTCGTCGCGCCGTAAGTCTTCCTTTGATTATCCATCGTCGGCAGTACTTGAAAACTCGATCGTCGCTTGAGTTGTTCCCAGACTCTGCAAAAGCAACAAACGACCCGTTTGTAAATCACGATCGCGCTTCTCTGCGCTTCTCGGTGCTTCTTCGGGCATGAACTATACAAACGCTCTATTTTGCGGAATGTTGCAAACTGTGTACCGTCGCACTACGCTAAATGGATGTGTTGACATTGAAAACAAAAAGCAAAATAAATAAAATACAATACAATACCGTGCAAAGACTAGAAGAATTGCATTTAACTCTTTATTTGGCAATATAGTGTGTTTTGCAAGCAATGTGTGTCAATTTTGCCGCGTGACAAAAGCGTTTTTCACGTGTGTAAAATCTATTAGTAACATTGCGAAGCACAAGCGGACATTTATGCATAGCGTTGTTAGTGTATGCGTTAGTAGTAAGTCGCAAAGACCTGATTCTCCCCTACGTGTGTATATGTGTGTGTGTGTGTATGTGTGTGTGTAATTGTTGCGGGCTTGCCAAATAAAAAGTTAACTAATGCAGGGAACAAACGTACGAGAGGAAGGTATCAACTCACTTTGCGGGTTTGCTTTGATCGATACGAATTAGGCACTCGGTATCGTCGTTGAAGTCACCGACGGTGGCCTCGCCGAAAGTGCTCACCTTGACGAGACAATAAGGGAAAACATGTGTTATTGTGTTATCCTGTAACTACCTCCGAACCTGATAGAGCTGGCATATACCATGCTGGACTCGCTGGAGCTGCGCGGTGTCAACTCGTGGGAGAGCTCCATCGAGAACAACCTATGGAACACGGGCGACGCCGCGGCGAGCAAGCACCGGTGTGCGGAGAACGTGCAGTTGCCGGAAATCAGAGTGACATCCGTGTGAACCGGCCTCGCCCACAAGCTCTTCATGTTCTCCTCGTAGGTACTCGCGGCTAGACACACCTCCGGCGGCACTGGCTTCGGCGGGCAGAACGGTGCCTGCGTCGAAGGAAGAAAAATCATCGCATCTTACGATCCAACAATATTAAGTTCCGAAGCAAATGCTTTTTTTTTTTTCTATTTTTTATTTATGTCTACAAGTAATGAACGTGCTGTGTGAATGTGTGCAATATCAAGTTTTACAAGACGAGCAAATAATCTTTATTTCTGCGTGAAAAGCGATGATCTCGCGATTTATCGTGATTTATTATTGCATACCTGTAATAGAGGTCTTTGCACTCTCTTCAGGTTCGTCATCCAGAAGCGCTGCTGACGACGGGCGATTAGAGCGGCGCGTATCGAATTTTCAAACACCTCGTTCACGCCGTAATAAGTGAAGACGCTCGTCTCGTAGTAGTAAACACCGAGTTCTCGCGCCACCGCTCGCGCTTGATCCGGCATCACCAGATCGCTCTTCCTCGTAGCCCTGCATCACGCGATTAATTTTAATAATCCGTAGAGAAATTGTTGTCCGGACGCGTCGGTCGGAAGTTGTCACGTGATATGTATCGACGCGACGTCGTAAAACGAACGATAGCGAATAAAGGGGATACAGGATGGAAATAACGATGAAGTCATCTCGACCGCGAACTACGTACGTATGTACAAAAGGGCTTGCTGAAAGTCACAAGGAACTTTTAGGCTTTCCTCTCTCGGGAAAGAGAGAAAGAGAGAGAAAGAGAGAGAGTAATCGCCGTATGTCAAGGCGGCGGTTAATTTTGGCTCGACCTACTATTACTCGGCCATCGGAAAATTTTAAGCTTTTCAATCGATCTTCGCGCAGCGTCGACATAAATTTCATATGTCGGGATGTCGCGTAAGCTGATCATAATGAATATTTTTTTTTTTTTTTTTTACGTACTGCCGTTAAAAGAATTCGAGAGGAAGCTCTCGCGAAAAGACTCGCCGAGATCAATACTTTGGCACACTTTGGTCAACCGGGCATCGTTGGAAAAGGCACCGATGCGATTGAATGAGTTTCATACGGGGCTCTAAAAAAAATCGAGTCGCGCACACGAGTTTCGTGTTTGTGACAAAAAATACGGCCAGTCGTTAAAAATAATTAAAGGATATAACATATAGAATATGGATTTGTATGTAAAATAAGGGTTTTATCGATATTTTTAATATAGTTTTACGAAGAGCAATCGACTTCGTTAAAAAAACTTACTCTTTCGAGATTAAATTTGAGAGCTTTCTTATTAAAACAATACATTTCGTCAATCACGTTAACACTTTTCGCGATTTTCTAAAATTAAGAAATTTCGTATCTCGTTTTCAACTTCTTTGTTCATTTTTCGCGGTAAAAAAAAAAAAAAAAAAAAAAAGAAACTCACCTCTCGTCTCGATACATGTATCGCAGATCGTTCTTGCATCCGACCAGCAGGATCGGCGTCTGCGGGCAGAACCTCCTTATCTCGGGATACCACATCACCTTGCAGTTTCGCAAGGAAACCGGGTTGGTTATAGAGAAGCATAGTAGCACAACGTCGGATCTGTGTGTGCGCGAGATAAACAGAACCTTTCAATTAACATCAACTATCGCGTGAAAAAAAAAAAAAGAATTTCTCGCTATACAAACGCTCTTACCTGCCGTATGCGAAACGTCGATCCTTCTCGTGGTCGCCGAACGTGTCCCAGAGACGTAGCGACACGTTTACATTGTCTACTACCTCCCAAGACCGCTCCAACACCTGACAACACACATATCATCGCGCGCTATTTTAACATTGTTATTATCTTTCCCGGGGAATCGATAACACCTCTACCCTCTGCTTCGATATAACGACAAGATGATAAAAAAAGAAAAAAAAAACGAGCGTATCAAAAACTCACATCCTTGTAGATCCGGTACTGGTCGATCGCCCAGACCGTGGGCACGTGAGTGGTCAGTAGCTGCGACAGTGACACGTGCTTGTTGCAGGCTCTGGCGCAGATCAGCCTGGTCTTTCCGACTGCCGTGTCACCCACGACCACGCACTTGACCAGTTCCTGGTGCGGCTGCTCATTGTCCATCACCGGCAGTCTCCCCTTCTCATGCAATATGCCCGCTCACCTGCCAGATCGCTCGAGTTCCGTATCGCTGTCACCGACGTGGACGATGCTACTGCCGCTTGCGTTTCCCTGGCAGCCGCCGAGTGCGTGCACCACATCCGACACTCGGACTGGTACCGCGAGACGACGTGCTCGTGTGCCGTCGATAAGATTATACACTACAACTGAACGCGGAAATGACGCGTCAATAATACGTTCGTCGGTTCGTCCGCGAAGCTATTGCTATTTCTTCAAACAGACGGGACGACACCTGATAACGCTAATCTAGATTGATACATAGAAAACGACACCTTGTTTTGTGTTTTTTTTTTCCCCATCGAAAACACGCACATCACGACAATGAAACTCTCTCGTCTATCGTTTTATCGCGACAACAACTTGCTTTGCTTTCGACAACTGTTTATGGCGCGTCTTTTATGTAAGCGAACACTCCGTGTCATACCTATCGTGTAAATTATTAAGCGATTTATAGCCGCCCCGGGAGAGGGAGAAGGGAGAAAAACATCTATTTGACTTTTTAAATAAACCGTTTGCATCGCGAGTATATATCGCATAATTACTAAGAATAAAATCTACATTAGATCAATCACGTGTTACCACGCGGATGATGCATGTGTATTGACGTTCTTTTTATTAGTTCCAAGATATGTAAGAGAGTCATATAATCGGGAACGACTCTCCCTTGACCTCTCTCCTCGATTTGCGCTCGGGTCGATCGCGAGGACGAAGAAGAGAAGGGAGCGACCATTCTCCGCGTGCCCGAAAATAATGTACGGCACATAATATCGCGCCCACTCCCCTCCCCCAATAACAAAAGCTCGCTCGAATTGCTCGGCTCGAATTATCGTACGTGCCGGCGAAAAACGCGGCATCGTTATGTTCGAACGTTCGTGCGGGTGGATATTTTAAGCACGGTTGAAGGGATGAGAATCCGAAGCGTTTGGGCTTTCCAAATATATACGCAACGTGCGCCTATTGATCTATACGCCGCGATAGAGCTTTCTATGTTTAGAATCGAAAGCTTTTTGCTAACCGTAATCTCGCGCATTATTCTCATCACCTTAACCCTGAAAACGGAACGCACGGGACATATAGCATCGCGGCTGATTCATTCTCAAAGCTCTTTCCCGTCGCTCGATAAATTCCATTCTCGGCGTTTGTGACTGACCTTCTGCGAATTTTCATTCAACTTCTCGTTTCGTTCTCTCGAGTCTTACTCGAGTTTTATTTACGTTAAAAAACACGGGAACGCGTGTACATTCTATCTGGGCGAACCGTCGAACTGTGTGCGACACACCTAAGGATTCTTGGAAGCTTCGAAACGGGCCAAGTTGCACATATATTTATATATATATATATACCGTAAAAATACATATATGTACGTGTGCCAACTTAAGTATTCATTAACGTCAGGTAAAACTCGTATGTCTGATTTTAATATTGAACGCCGTTCGATTTCTTCGATTGTGTTAAAAAATGCATGAGTTGTATTAACGATGAAATAAATTCTACCGAAAGCCAGAAACCCTTTTAATTCGAACGGGATGATAAAATTTCTTCAAGGCCTGTCACTCGCGATTTCAGATAACGCGGAACGTCCATAATTCGTTCGCTTTGATCAGCACGGCTGAAGATTTAATCTCGTCAACGTGATGGACGTGAGGTAAAAGCTACGTGATAAGAAAACTTGAATTAGTTCGCCCGCGACTTTCATGTCAAACGCGTGTTCCACAAGGTGCATATATAATATACATATATAACGCGGTTGATATATATATAACGTTATAATATCCGCTTGTTACAATAATGTTGTGCGTCCGAAGGAAAATATGTCGATAATGCCAGGTAACAAGCCAGGCACACTGACGTTACATATACAAGCGAAACGTTAATATTTACTTGAGTCGCGACGCGAAAATCGAAAGCCTCGTCGTTCGTTCAATAGTCCGCTTGTTTCGCTGACGTTTTCCGGGAAATGTCTTTGGACAGAGACCTACTTTCGTGAAATGGAATTTGTGGCAAAGTCTCTCCGCTCCCCGGTTTCTCTCTTCATTCAGCAAATCGGTTGCGTTACATACTGTATATCATACTGTATGCGCGGCCAAAAATGAATTGGAAATGAACTATGTGCAATTCCCCCTCCCCATCCCCGGCCGTATGTATACTTTTGCCTCGTGTTCGTATATATCGATAAGAGCTTTATAAACGCGAAACTATTACATTGATCAGAAAGATAATTAGTCAAATCAGAGGACTCTTCGCGTGTCGAATCGTTTTTTTTTCTTTTGTTAGGTAAGGTATAATCTGCAAGTACAATCTGCAAGTATAATCGTTTCTCTTATATCAGATATTATCGAACGACATTGAGAGAATAGAACTCAAAAAAATAATCGTTCAATGACGGGCAATATTATTTTAGAATTTCTTCAAGCGGAATTACAGCAATTGTTATTGTAATTGCTGCTGTAATGTTTTGTAATTTATACTTCATCTTGAATTACGTGAGTGAGATAACGTAATTCGCTTTCGATCTGTCAGAAATTAATAGCCGATTAATTATCGACGCTTGTCCGCTACAACAAAAAAATAAAAAGAAAATCGATCTCTCAAATCCATAAAGTTAATTAAATTTTAGCAAAAGTGTTTTTAATTCTAAAATTCAACATATATGGTTTTTTTTTATTTATTTTGTCTCATTTCTCTTATTGTTTCAGCGAAGCTTTTTTAATGTGCTTAGACACGTCACACCGTGAAAATGTGTTTCGAATATGCAATAAATTATATGCACGATGCAGTTCTTACGTACGTGACAAAAAAAAACAAGATAGTAGATAGTTAATGTCACTTGGAACTGCCAACAAAAGTCGCAGTCAACTTTTAACGAGTCTCATCGATCTTTACCGAGTTTGACTTTGTTTTCGCGGTATTACGCATTGGAAAATTGCAGAAATTAAGACGAACATAAAACAAATCGTCGTAATTACAGCGATTGTAAGCAAGTGAGCTGACGTTTCCGTCATTCAGTCATTTTTTTGTTGATGAACATTTGACGGGAAGTGTTAGAATTTAACGAGTTTTATTAGCACACAGAGTCGTAATTTTATATATACTATTATACTTGCAAGATTTTATCAAATGAAACAAACTCAATTGTTTTTTTTTTTTATACGGAAATTATCGCGTTGTGTACAAGGCGGTATGAAAGTCGGTGTAACTGTATGCATCAATGACGTCAGAGAAGCGAGAGAAATCCATCGGAATTTTGATGTTCTCTTGCAAAAGTACGCGAAATCGAGAGAGCAAAGTGAAATAAAAGTTAAAACTGTCGAAACACACACAGACCTCGTCGTTCCGCACATCTATCGCTTTTCAAAGAAAAACTTGTTAGCGATCAATTTAACGTAATTACGATTAATAACTACGTTGATCGCACACAATGTGATTTCATTGTTTTTACGGATTCTCGAAACCTTGACCGCCGACGCACCAGACGACGAAGACGACGACGACGACGACGAGTCTATTTCCACGGCTTTGATTTCAGATCCTGTTTCACTGTTCTATATGTTTTTACAAGAACGTATTTAGTCAGAGAAATATTGGGCTGACGTCATCGGTGTATATAGCAACACGACTATTAGCCCGCTTTAAATAGTCAAACAACTTCGGCGAGTATTTCCGTAAACCGAGCCGAATAATGAATTCAACGATTTCGAATAATTTCAAAACTATTCTGAAATGCCTTCTGGAATAAAAATACGCGTCATTGACTGTAGCTTTTATATTTTGATGTGATACTCTTTGTGCGATTATAGCTTTAGGCTGCTGCGAGACACACAGTAAGCATCGTAAGTGACTTTGCATCCGCTGTCTCGGCATTTTTTTCGTGCGCAGCAGAATAATTAACAAATGCTGACGATGTTGAAAAAAACAGATAGTATGAATAAAAATTAGTGTAAAGTATTTAAGAAAAAACATTAAAATTATAATGTATGCAAGTATATTGCACAATTATAATATATTATAAAATCACAATGTATTATAAAAATTAGAACAAATTATTTTCTCACTCACAAATTTATTTTTATATTTTATACGATTTTATTTCTTTGTGTTTAATTTGTGTATGCTTTCAACAAATATTTGAACTATATTTTAATTTAAAATCACACACACTCGTAAAATATGATATCAAGCACTGACCAGTTATTGCTCGACCGCTGTTTATGAGAGAGAAAGAAAAAAGAAAAATGCGTCTGGATGAATATTGCGAGCGTGTATGTGACGCGCGCTTGATGTGTCCGCAATGTGTAGTCGTCGGCTCGGGAGAGAAGCGAAGGACGGATGTAGATCATGTTGCGGGAGCGAACTGTAGATTCGCGCCAGCGGCGGCGGTAGAAGCCGTGCATTGCGGCGCATAGACACCGTTGCTGACGCATTGCAGAACGGGTCACGGGGAGGTCAGCGAGAACCGAGTAGAAGAGAATCGTCGCCGCCGCTGCCGCCGCCGCTATCTCCAAGTAGAAAAAGTCAGTGAGTGGCTCGGGTCGGTGTGCTACCCTTTTCTTTTTTTTCTACCATGATCGTCGTTCACCCTCCCCTTTCCCTCATTGTCGTTATTCGCCTTTAAACCACCCTCGCGTCGCCGATGAATGTACAAGGTGACCCGAAATTAACAAAGGATTTTTTTATCGACAGACCGTAGTCAAAATTTGAAGTTGCTTTTTGACGAAAATGCGAAAACTAATGTAAATTTCTAAGCTTCAAATTAAAAATCTGTCAAAGTAAAGTAGATTCGAGAGTTTAGTAGAACGTAGAGTTTTATTATCTAACTTTGACTCCTTGAGAAGTCAAATTCGCGCAAAACACTTTTGTTGTAGTAGTCTGTACTACTGAAAATTGTCGGTACTCTCAAAAGTTTTCGCTCTTGAAAGAAATTAGACTTCAAAGTATAACTAAAAAAGTCTGCCGGTAAAAGGATCTTCGTTGCTTAACTTCGGGACACCCTATATAATTGCGGACAAAAAGGTTGAGACACACATTTTCCTCGATGAGTTTCGAAATGGATTGAGCTCTCGAGACGGGAGAAGCTCTTTTGTTCTCGGAGTTCGCCAATGAGTCCGAAAAAAAACTCATCGGGAGAGGAGAGAAATAAATGTCTCAACTTTTTGTATGTGTGTGTGTGTGTTCGCGACTGTAAGCCAATTTGGCCAAAGGACGATTCAAGTCTAAGAGTTACACGCGGGGTCAACGAGCCGCGCAACCGTCCGCGTCCATCGTCGGCCGCATTAATTAGGTAAACGGTGGTTCTTATTGCCGGCCTCTTTCAGCGGCTAATCGCGGAACTGCGATGCTGCGTGTACGCGACTATTCTGTTACTGCACAGTGAGGCGACTATGCTACGTACAGCCGGGCACAAAAATAGCGTCTTTGTGCGGCGTATGTGTTACAGTTCAGTTCTTCTATGGTATACTTAAAAAGAGAATTTTTTTAATTTCACAGCGTTGCAGCCGCTCTTGCGCATAATAAGAGAACGGATATTAATCGTCGAATCAATAAAATGAAATTCTTAAAACCGACAAGAATACGTGTACTAATAATGAGAGTCGAGGTAGATCTGTCTCTATTAGATACAATATTCGAGTGTGAATACATTATGTAAATTTAAAAAAAATTATTTTTTGAATGCTTCCTTCTTTCCACCCGTCGATATTTTAATACAACAGATATGATCTAAAAAGTATTGCGAAAAAATTATTAGCACAAGCGATCGAAACTGAAGCTCTCGACTTTGTGGGTAGGGAAATCCAAATTAAACTCATGGGACACTTAATTGTCATAAACATTCCTAGTGGGAATATACTAATTATATCCTACTAATGCAAGACGCCATTAATATATATTCAATTGTGCGCCCGAGACACAGAGGCATGTTTCGCCAGGAAACGTATCGCGTATCGCGTATCACGTGTGTGCATCTTGTCAATTTCATCGCGTCTCCCATTATCAGCGAACAAGCGCGTCTATCGCGTCGTTCCGTCGTTCTTATCAGCGCGTTCTTCTCCAATCTCTCTCTCTCTCTCTCTCTCTCTCTCTCTCTCTCTCTCGATGGTTATGTCCCATCTCTCGTCCGAGAACGCAGCGTAGAAAATCAAGCGCGGCACGCGCCGTTTATATAAATCACGATATCACGCAGCAATCGGCGCAGGTCGTTAGGGCAAACGATCGCGATATACCGCAATACAACGCGCGTCTCTAACGTGTTTTAAGGGGGAGGTATAAATCAATTTTTCGCGGCTCCGTGGGTCGACGGTCGACGGTCGGCTATTCGAACTCCCTCGCGGAACGATTACTCGGAGAATTAATCGTTTCTGTGTAGCATCCAGTCGTGTAGAGAGGATTTGCGTAATTTGAGGAAACAGTCGGGACAAACCGGAGAAAATCTATAATTCAAGAGTACTGTATTAGGGCGATTATTACGACAATAATGAAGTTTTATTATCTGCAACAAGAACGCGAAATGAACGGAATGTGTATGCGAAAGTTTTCAAAAAATTAACGAAGAATTCTTTTCTAATTAACTCGAATCTTTCCCGAGCGAAAAACACGTCGAGATAGTTTTTTAACGATTTCCCTTCGTGTCGTGTATTTTTGCGTCTGAGAGTTTTTTCCAAATTAAAATCCACAGAATAAAACATGTTTTTTTTTTCGCCGAGGAGAGCAAATTGTTCCTAAAAGTCATCCGGCGGTCTCGCAACACCGTGTATAACCAGCGCGAAGGCAAAGTACATAACTTCGTTCGATCGGCCAATGTGTGCACACGACGACGACGATGTATGTTGTGTACACGCTAATACAACACGTGCGAGCGCACGTAATGCGTATGCGCTAATGTTAATGCCAGTTCGCGAGCAGCAACATTAGCATTCGCGGCAAGGCCAGGGTGCTGCAAGTTCGAGGCTCGCCTCTGCATCGCGGAGGACGCTCGCACTCGATGCTCTCTGCAGACGATCTTCACTTATATAAGTTTAAAAGCGAGACGGACAGATAGATAAAAAAGGAAAGAGAAAAAAAGAGAGAGGGAATGAGAGACGGAAATAAAATTAGATAAATAGTCGACAAAATAGTCAACGACCACACGACCATATAAAAGCGATAGAGCGACGCTCAATCGAGCAGCTTCGACTTCCTCGTATAACTACGTTTCTCTCGAAATAACCCAGAAGGAGAAATGAAGCGCGCGTGGGTGCTGCGTCTCTCTCTCGCGCAATTTTGAGAAAACTGTGTGTTCGCGCGTGTGTCGGAACGACGACTTGTCTCGCGAAACATGTATATATACGCACGTACATGCAACATCGACTACGTTGGTCTCCCGGTTCCGACTTACTCGTGGCCAATTTACGCTACGCAACGTTCAGCTCTTCGTCGTTCTGCGTTTTTTTTCTCCGCTCGCGATGATCCTCCGTCAAGACGTGGGGGAACGACGACGACGACGACGACGACGACGACGACGATGACACCGAAGAGAATCGCGAGAATTCGTACGGACGAGCGAGAGGAATTCGCGCACTGCAATGCCGGTTCGCTCACTCCGGCCGACGACGACGCGTGCTACACGCGACGAGATGCGGCCACGCTCTCTCGCTATACGCGAGCGGATCCGTATGACGTACGTATATATATAACGTGCGACGTATATATACGTGTGTATGTACACGTATGCAATCGACACCACTGTGCGTAGTCGAGGAGAGAGAGAGAGAGAGAGAGA
>QVNW01003307.1:0-12551 GCA_014825475.1 Pseudomyrmex flavicornis
GGTATTCGGGGTCTCTCACGTATAAGATGCAAAAATAGCATCATATGTGAATTTTCGGAATTGAAATTTAAATTCAAAACTCACGTGTAAAGAACTTACATGTGAACATATATATATATATGTTGTGTGTATATATCCGCACAAACACCCTGCGAACGGCTCGGTAGACCGTATATTTTTTCTTAGTTTGATACTATCATGAGCATTCGAATCTTTATTAATTTGTTAAAAATAAAACATCTATGCAATAAAGAGTTAATTTCAAATGTTCCATAGTTTAATGACTTAAGAACACTGAAAAGAAAATAAGAAAACAAAAAATAAAAAAAATTCATGCAATAGAGGGTTAACATAACTTTGCACAATTCTGTGAGAAGAAACATACGCGAAACGAGTGTCTGAGCTGAAGATATTCTCTCAACAAAGTATATGAAACTTTGCACTTGATTGAATGCCCTTGCTTTGATTAAATGTATTAAGTCTAAAGTCGAAAATGGATATTAGAAGATTTTTTGAAGGTAAATTTTTCATTTTAAATATTACAGATATCTTTGATTATATATATTTTTTATTTATTATCTCAATAAACACAGAACATTGCAGTAACATTGCAGCAATATTGCAACAATGTTACTGCAATGTTCTGTATTTACTGAGATGTTTTGTGCCTGAAACCATTTGAATGAAACTATGTTCTACACTTTCAATTTTTGATACTACTTGAGTCAATTTATGTCATATATTTAATAAGGTCACAGTCTATTTTCTGATAAATAGATATGCACCTATAAATTTAACTTAATCTATAGTCCAAGAAAGAAAACGTCGAGAGGATACTAGTAATGAAAATGGGATTGAGGAGGAAAAAGAAGTTACATTTATCACCTCTTCTGAACCTCAAACTGGACCTTCATCATTATCATGTGGTGATTTTGAACTTGAGGACTGTTGTGATAATGATCTAGGCTGGATTGAATGATCTTCTTTTATGACAGCATTTTAAAAAATGGAAATTTTGAAACTTTGCTGGAAACTTTCAGAAAGCTACAATTTTACTGAAGATGCTATCTATTTCAAACGAAAATTTAAATACAGTTGCAGATCTATGCTCTTTGGCTTGCGTATTCAAAATGGACTAAAAGGCGCACTGTGCTTGTACTGTGTGCTGTTTCTACCAACTACAGTACAAGGTGTTTTAGGTTCATTCGTCATCAGGCCTTTTACTCGTTACAAAGCTATGCATGAATTCTGCAAAAATCATATCTCAACTCAGTGTCACAAAACAGCAGTCATAAAAGCAGAGAGCTTTATGGAGGAGGTAGATGTAGATGTCATGATGATTTCTGCGCATAAGAAAAGAATAGAAGAGAATAGAACAATCATGGCATCAATTATTTCATTTAAGTAATTTTTTGTAGTACACATGATTTGTCTCTGAGAGAACAACATCAAGATGTTTTCGAAGATTTAATTCAACTAAGAATTGAAGCTGGTGATCAAAATTTAAAGCAATATATCGAAAAAGGCAAAAAAAATGCTACCTACATGTCTCCGCAAATTCAAAATGAACTAATTGTTATTTGTGGGCAGTTATAAAAAATAAAATTATTAGTGACATTAAAAAAACTTATGCCTATAGCATACTACCTGATGAAACTAGGTATGATATATCAGGAAAGGAGCAGCTGTCAATTGGTATTCGATTTTTTGATGAAGAAAAAATTATCATTCGTGAGGAATTTCTCGAGTTTGTGAAATTGGACGCTAAAACCATAGCTACTGCAATACATAACTTTCTACAAAACGAAGATCTTAATGCAGACAAATGTGTCGGACAAGGTTACAATGGGTGTTCAACTATGGCAAGGGAGAACGGTGGTGTTCAAAACATTTTGCGGGAGAAATATAAAAAAGCTCTATTCTTTCACTGTGCTAGCCACAAATTGAATCTAGTTATAAACAATTTGAATTGTGTTCCAGAAGTACGAAATACAATTTCAACAGTAAAAGACATAATTAATGTTTTTCTGTTCTACGAAGGAAATATGATATCTTGTATCAAGTTGCTCTTTAAAACCCTGATGAACTAAGCTGAAATGTTCACAAAATGTCGGTATAAGAATGACACTAACGCGGCTCAAACCCGAAAAACATCTTTGCATGTTAATACAACACACCGCGAAAGCATCAAATATCAAATACTTGTAATATTTGTAGTTCGTTGAAATTTGAAAGAAATAACAGTAAGGCGTTACGAACAATGTACTAGGTCTTCATGTACTTTATTGTAAGTATGTTGAACAAATTTTCATACGTTTGGATTTCAAGGGATCTTCAATCGAGTTAATATAATAAACGCATATCTGATAAAACGCAAATGATAAGCTGCACATCTCCAAAATGAAAGTCAAAATTAAAAATTAAAAATGAGGAGTTGTCAAAATTAAAAACACTTGAGTTGTAGTCACAATCACTTGGCAATATACAATAAATCACAGAATTAAAGTTTTTATAAAATTCACTGAAGAAGATCCAGACGGGGATCGAAATTATGTTCAACATACTTACAATAAAGTACATGAAGACCTAGTACATTGCTCGTAACGCTTTACTATTATTTCTTTCAACTATTTGTAACTTAGAAAACGTCATTATCGCAATAAATTCATTGTTTATTATTTTTTGTAGGGAGACTCTAAAAACATTTCTGTAAAACACAAAAGAATAACTATTAAATATATTAAGTGTACACTTTAATTCTCAGTTCCTTTTTAAAATCAACTATCAACATTAATATAAATTACTGAGGTTCCGGTTCTGTTTAGAGTATTCAAGTATCAATTCTCGGCCCTTTCTAAAATCAACTATAACATTAATATAAATTATTGAATTTCCAGTTCTATTTAGAGTATTCAAATATCAACCTAAAAGAAAATAACACGCGATTTCACAACTGACATAATTTCAAAAACTAAATGAAGTTTGTGCAAGTCAAAATGTTATTTTAAAAAGAGCATCTCCGTCATTGTACTAAAACCGGGTGAAACGATTACTGCTGAACGTTATCAAGACTTACTGATGTATCTGAGTGACACCATTGAGCAAGAACAGACCGTACATCAATCATGAGACACGGCAAGTGATAGTGCTGCACGATAACGTGAGACCACATGCAGCGAAAGCGACGAAGCAGTTTATCTGTGCGTTGAATTAAGAAGCTAATGCATGCGGCTTTACGGCATGCGGACAACGGTAACTGGACTGGAATAGTTCCGCAGCCGCGGTAATGGAATTGTCCGGCCGCGCGACGCTGGGCGCGTAGACAATAGTTGTTCGATGCCGACAGAAATGTTGTCCGGGCCCCGGGCGCGTATGCACCACGGGCGGTCTTGACGAACAATAGCAAAGCGGAACGGCAAAAGAATTGTTGGGATTCACACTCGCTGCGACTATCGAATCGGCGGGCAATAGTTACTCGGCATAAACGCGCGACAAAGTTACTTCATTCGAATTACAATCTTTCGATATTTCTAATAAGCTAGCGGATATCTTCCCGATAGATTCTCGTTAGACGCACGAACGCGAACATTTCGTTCTGATTTTTAATCAGCAAAAGAGAGTAATTTCATGAGACGTTAGTCGACGTTACAATCGCGAGTGCTCTAGACCAATGAATTCGGCACAAACATATGAAAAAAATAAGTAAACATGAAACGCTACGAAATAACGGTAAAGATCCGGATTGTTGCGGCCGTAACGGCAGGTAAGAGCGGCAATTATCGAATATAACTTATTATCTAATGAAATAAACGCAAACGCGACACAAAATTGATCAGCAATGTATAGCGCGATATCGAGCTCGCAAGATAGTTCGTCGAGACTCGATTCGGCAATATAAAATTGAGACAGAAAAATGTGCGAGAGAGAGTCAACCATACTTACGTCCGTCGGCCTCCTTCAGAAAGTTGTCGGCAATCTAACTAGCCTCGATGGTCGGGCAGCAAAGAATTTAGTCTTGCTCGGGGTCGTCCGACACTTATCGTTTGACTCTCGATCGGCACAGACACTCGGTCTTCGCGCTAAGTAGCTGAGCCAATCATATTCAATCTTTCGTGGCACTGTGATTGACGGTTACCACGTGACGCTTGACATGATGAAGACTCGGGCCTTTTTCTCGGCCGTATCAGGCCCTCCTTTGCTCCGATTATTTACTGAGATGAGCTAGTAGAGGCTCAATCATCAACATCGTTGAGCCTGTTACTCTGCTGGAATCTCCGACTCAGATTTTGGAGCCAGAGTGCGTGCTTCTTCCGCCCCTTGAGTCCGATGTCGAAATCATGACCGAACATCCTGCGCCTTTGACATCTCACGCCCCTGGACCTCTAGTTATCTTTTCTCGCTTTCTTTCTTGCTCGTATCTCCTCGCCGTCCACGTACAGTGTGTTGCTCTCTCTGCTCTAAATTACTTTACGCAATAGCCGCACAGCGGCTCGCACGCAATAATGCTAGGTCGCCATTCTCAGTTAAACACAAGATGCTGAAAATGACAAACATAATTATTATTAATAATTCGCCTCACAGTTTCGGCAAAATATATCATAGGCGCAATGTGCCTTCACAACGATAAACGCATTCGCCTGCGCTCGATAATCTAATGAGCTGCTCTCCCTTAAATAGTGGGAAACGCGAACTCCTGTGCCGGCCGGAAATGTATCCTTGTGACGGATACGAAAAGTGTCACATCACACAGTATATATCCGAAGATATTTAAGACATACTCAGAATTATCTTGACAATATTTTAGGCTGTTTGAGTAGCTTTATTGAAAAACTAAGTCTGTATTCTATTATCTGTTTTTATCTTATATCTCATTTCCATACCATATATGTATATAAAGCAAAAAACTAAAAGAGTTTTGTAAACATTGTTAGTTAAGTAAAAAGAATACATATCTTCAAAGATCTTTTTTTGAGTTTAAACTGCGTTAGTGTCATTTTTATACCGACGTTTTGTGAACATTTCAGCTTACTTCATGAAATGTTAATACAACACATCGCAAAAGCACCAAACACATACTTTGCACAAAACCTATTATAATATTCAACTAAGAAAGAAATAAGACCATTAAACGGTGCATGTAGAAAATATGTCTTTAAAAATGTAAATATACATAATACTTTAAAATGAATTCACTTCGAAACTTTATATTAGATACTTAATTTGTATCTCGTATACATTGTGACCGTGAATTGTTACTAATTGTCCGGATAGTAGTGGACAACCGTCTGGAAACGGCACAAAGCGTCTCGTCTCGCGGAATCTCAAAATTTTATGTTTTAAATTTTCTCGAAAGTTGGGCGCCAGATACGCCGGGGCGTATCACCGAATTTTCGCACAAGGAACGCGAATAAGGTGCGAGACGCGACGGACGCGAGAAGTGCGTCGGCTATTCAGTAAATCTCGTAACGGAGAGGCGGAGTTTGTGTGTGGAATACATAAAAAAGAGAAAGAGAACCAACAGAATTAACAAAAGAATAACAACTTTATTCTAACGATTCGATATATGTTACATGAACGCGGAATGAGAAAAGTGACTTGTCGAGACGTCACGCGAGTCCAGATCTTGTAACTAATATTCCGAGTCGAGATTAATCATAGCAAATGACACATAACAAAGCTATGGAACAAACGAGACGCTCAGGAAAATGTACAACGGTGACTATTCGTACATCGTTAGAGAGAGCAGAACGCGGAACAGAACCAAAATCGCACTCGATCACGCACTCGAGTAGCTCGCGACACGGAACATACAAAATGTAACTCGAATTGGCGGCTTTACAGACTGGAAACATTCGTCTCACCAACTCGTTGCTCGTTCGCCTCCTCGCCAGATCCTGGCTGTCGAAAGGTCGTCGAGACAGTCGCTCGGATATCTGACGTCGGATGGCACTTTCTCACGCAACACGTCCTCTCGAGATCACGGCACAACGAACAGTGATTCGAAAATCGCGATCCTGCGCGAGGACATCAGCTGTGCGGCGCTGCGGGTCGCGACCTCGATCCCTTGCGGCGCGTTATCGATCTATTAGGCCGCGATCGCGCGCTGGGCCGCCGATAAGCTGTCGCGATCTTTCTTAACGGCCTAGCGCCTTTTCAAAATTCAGAAGTGACCGGGAATTCCTCCGACTGAGAGATTTAACGATCTTGATCCTCCCGCTTCGCTGTGTGATCGCAAACAAGTGTCTTCTTCTCAGTTGCAGGAAGTCTGGCCAAGACTTTTCCGCAGGAGAAGAAATTCCCTATTCCGTACTCCGAGAGGTTTTTCCGGTGCATGGTGTCCGTGCGTCCGGTGCGCGCTCTCTTCTCCTCAGGCTCCGTTGCGTGCCGCTGCCAATCCGATGTTATCTCGCTGCTTCTCCAGTCTGCTCTCGATCAATAACCGGTGATGACGAATTGTCTCCAAGTTTACCTACCGCCGAATTCTACACAAAAGTATGCGAATCTCGGCGTCCCGAGAACGCAATCGCAACACAAAAATACGCGTTCTTGGCGTCCCGAGAACGCAGTCGCGACACAAGTACGCAATTCTCAGCGTCCTGAGAATGCGATTCAATAACGACCGAACGGTACGTCCGATCTGACGCAAAATGACACGAAAGTGGACGACGAGAAACCTAACGAATAAAGACGAAGATCGCTCTCTCTTTACAAAGTGTATCCTGAGAGGACACGATTTCCCGACTCTTTCATGAAACGACTCTTTAATGATTCAAGTAACTAGCGCCAAAAGGGCGTCACGTCACAACATAAACAATCCTTTATATTTTCTATTAAAATTAGACGACGATTAGCACAAGTTGAGTTAATAATTCACATATTCGTCCATGAAACAACAATTATCTATCACAATAATATTTAGGCTTTATTCTGTTATTACTGGTAGTACTAAGAAATCTATAGAAAACGTGACCTATAGATTTTCAGTACTGCCTGTAATAATAACGGAACACGGTCTCAGTTTGCGCGCTATTAACAGTACTAATGACACAATAGTACTCTCGATACACAACAGTGTTCTTTGAATGCACAAATCTGATCTTGGTTTGTTTTATCTATTTTTGTGTCAAATATCTTGCTTCTTTATTTCTGTCTTGCAGATATTACGCGGCCAACACGGTTTCGCTGCCACGCGAAGTAGAGCAAGTCTGGGGCTGTGGCGGTCCTCTCAATGGTGTCTGTGCGCTGCATCATTACTGCACTGTTACAAGACTCAATCCAGAGTCCTACAGGTATGCGACACACAATTCTGTTTTTTCTGTTTATCACACTACATAAGCGCGCGTTAAGCGCAAACTATCAATATTGTGATATATATTAGATGTGTAAATTAATTCGTATCTTTTCTAATAAAATTTAAATTTTATTTATGAATCCAATTCAAAAGATTTGTTAGTAACGGTAAGATAGAGCCGATGCAGGGTGTCTTGCATAAATTAATGAATTTTTTTTAGTGTCAAGATGTTTCGACTATGTATTTAATTCTTTTTAATTGATCTATGAACAATATTTGATAAATCTTCAGAATAACTCCTCCTCACCGATTTTTTTGCATCTTTGCTATGTCGTGTGTTTTGATGTGTAGATTAATAATCTGAAACGAAAAATCGTCGCTCTCTTGTCGTTTTCGAGTTAAAAATGTTTATATGTATGTACGTTAATAATATTGTATTGACACAAGATTAAGTTAGGAGAGTGCAGGAGAGAGGCGAAGCCACTCCCCTGCAGGGAGACGCAGCCTACACGCTTACAACACGAACATAAAAAACATAACGTTATATAAAATTATGTTTTTTATGTTCGTGTTGTAAGCGTGTAGGCAAGAGGGAAGCTACAACCCCTTAACTTAATCTTGTCACTACAATATTGTTAATGTCACAATGCATAATGCTTCATCACAGAAATATATATTATTCATTACATGTTTCTTGTTTATAACTTTTTAATGAAGAAATGACCATCTTCACAATATTACAGTAATGATCTTGATAATATGTATTACAATTATTAAAATCGAAAGATGGTCTTTACAACTGCATAATTACTCATATCCAAAGCGTAAAAAAAGCGATAAGTTGTAATCTAAAGTGCATATTTACTAGAAATATATATAAAAAAAAAACAAAAATCAAAACAAAAATAAAAACAAGTATTTATTATGAACTATTGGTTTTATACATATAAACATTTTTATCTCGAAAACAACAAGAGAGCGACAATTTTTCGTTTCAGATTATTAATCTACACATCAAAATACACGATATAGCAAAGGTGCAAAAAAATCACTGAGGAGGACGTTATTCTGAAGATTTACCTAATATTTTGATATAATGATATAAAATTTCATATATAACAAATGATGGTTTGATTACAATATATGGAGTCTTTACATACCGCTTAAATTCACTTATATTACATTGGTCGAATTTGATATAAAATGATATCAAATTCGACCAATTTGATGTAAAATGTTACGAATTTGATGTAAAATGTTACAAAAATTCACTTATACATAGTTGGTCAATTAAATTAAAATAAAATGTCATTTTGTGAACTGAACAACAGTATAGATTTTAATCAAATAACTCAATGAGAAATAGTTGATCAAATCGACGTCAAATGCAGTCATCAGATATAACATTGATAGCATTCATCGATTTGATGTGATTTTGTCCAAGAAATCGATGTTTTCGATATCGACTGAAAATCGATCCTGATCCATTTCGCTATATTTCTTTTGTATATTCCCACCATGTAATATTACTGCAATATCAGGGTAATATTGTTTATAGTTCAATTGCAATATTACACTCTAATATAGTAGAAATATTATCGCAATATTTAATGTAATATTACAGTAATATTAAAATATCCGTCAAAATGCATCAGTCATAGACATACATATAGACCGAATCTTACATATTCGCAACAATGCAATCTCGCTCGAACATTCGCCGAATATGCGTACGACGTTACATGTATGCGTATTACCTATGCAAAGTTATTGTCGCAAAGAAAACAATGTATAACATGACGTTAACGACGTCGCGACCACGAGAGTGACGTCAATGACATTTCACGTAACGTCGGACGAGAAGTTGTTCGATGTTCACGACGTCGTGAGCCGTTTACTGTGCATTGTGCGGTATATATGTCTATGACATATACCGCACAATATATGTTTATGACATATATCACAGTAATATTACGGTGATATATTAAAAAAAACTAATAGCATATCGCCTTATGGGAGGAGAATTAATTCGAGATTTCACTCAAATTAATCTTTGAAAGTCTGATTCAATTCGCCGATCAACTGATTAAATCGATGAATGATACTGAGCCCGAAAAAAATCCTAAGGTGATGGAATTTGAACTCGAGTCTTCTATATTCGTAGCTCCTGCACTTAGTCCGCGAGACTACTTCCTTACTAAAATGTAATTATTTTTATCTACTTATTCTCAAGCTATCCTACACATTTCATTTCTTATTTATTGGAATTAGAAGATTGGAGTGAGTGATGACTTGCGTATAGTGTAATTAGAGCAAATTTCATGCCGCTAGCTGATTTCATTTTCGGTCTTCCGAGACTTGCAGACTTTTTGCATCACTACCACGTATATAATATGACAGCTAATAATAGTACTCTCACTTTATTATTACTATTTCTTTATTATTATTACTATTTGTATTTCTGTTATTTTTAGAGAAATTTCGAACAATGGAAACATATATACAGTAGACTCTCACTATAGATCTGCTGTAGGAGCGGAAAATTCTCGGAAACCGATCTATAGCTAAAACTCTCTTCACGTCTCAATCAAGGCACGATCAGGTACGATGCACGAGACTATTGAGTATGGTGGGAAGCGACAGAAAGTGAAGCTGCCGCTTCCCACGACTCCGCGCGGGCAGACATGGTAGGAGAGTGACTTATGTGTGCGTGAAAGTACGTGTGGACGGGAAAGCGGATCTATAGCGAGAGTCTACTGTGTTACGTTTTAATCGATATCAAAACGACGTCGAATCGACATCAAATCTCGGTTTTTTAGTTTTTTTAGCATAAATACAGAGAATGTATAATATTTTTATAAAAAAATTAACTAAATATAGTGTATAAACGTTAATAAATTTGCATCAGTAATACATCAAAAGTTTGGTGAAATTGATCATCGTTTAACATTCGACGGAGTCGAGGTCGATTCGATGTCGATTTGATCAACCATTTTTCATTGGGAAGGTTCTTGAAACGTAAATAGGATGCAAATCCAGCATCTTATATAAACTTATAAATTAAAATTTCATTTCAATAAATTCATATGTATAATTTTCACTGAAAAATTATAAATATATTTATAAAATTCATTTTGTACAAACATCTAGCGTCTTATTAACCGATTTAATGTTAGTTTAAAATTTTAAAAGCCTCTTTTTTTGTTTTTGTGTTTAATTCTGTCAATTTGTTTTACCTGAAATTAATGTAAAATTAAATACAACTTACACACTAACAATTACGAAACGCAAATCGAAAATATAAAACGTGCTTGCCTCGGTTTACTGAATCACTGTGAAATGCAACAAACTCGGACTACTCTTCTTCTTCTCTTCCGCATTTCACTTTTCGTGACAATCAACTCTCACTTGTGCTTAAGAGGATGTTGAACCTTCCTGTTTTACCACCGCTGTTGCGAGCCATACTTACTCTACAACCACTGATCGGAATAAAAAACGCTTCTCCAGAATAAAAGAGAATATGCTAAAAAATCCCTCGGAAAATCAATAAGAAATACGAAAAAAATTTTGTGGACTGTTACCACGTAGACAACATTTCCACTTCGTATACAAAATCGGCAGTATGAATCACAACAAAGTTTGTCCGAGTGATTCTAGAGACATAAACGAATATTTTGAGTGTTTTAGAAAAAGATTTTGAAGCTTTTAAAAAGAGAAAATATGTCCCTACAATTAGTGCAATTTTAGCAGAAAGCGCCGGACTATTATTACCGGTCATACGAGAAACATACATCTATCCTTATCTCTCTCATGTCATCTATGCTTGTTTTTGTTCGACTCAGTCCCGAGAGATGGCGCCAGCTACCCGACAACGTAGCTGCTAAGTGGCATTTGTGGCTGAGTTTCTTTGTTCTGTTCAGCATCCTCTTAAGGAAATCCTAAAGTCTAAGGAGATCTTATAGTCTGTTGGGTCTGTTTTATCGATAAAACTGAATTTTTTGCGCACACTTTTTCTTGGTTGTGTAGATTGTGATAATTCTTTTCTATAATTAAAGTACATACAATAAGGGATCCGGGACGTTCAAATGTATATAACAAAATTTTTTTAAATGTGATTGTTTTAAACCTGAATTGTTTTCATTTTGTTATATAAATTTAGATGTCCCGGATTCCTTATTGTATGTAATACTTTAATTGTAGAAAAAGATTTATCAATCCACGCATCCAAAAAAAAGATTAGTGTGCGCAAAAAATTTAGTTGCATCGATAAAACAGATCCACTTTATATTCTTTAAGGATCCTCTTAAAGAAGTTTCAAAACTTAGCGCGGCTGCGCCGATAATTGAATAAAAACCAAAAAATTGAACTAAAGTGCAATCTGATATAATAGCTACTCAATAGTACGATTACAAAGTACTTTATACGTACTCTTCAAATTCTTTTAATAAAATAAATTATTTTCTTTTAACAAAAATCAAAACGGTAATACTCAAAAGTATCAAAAATTACTTATATAACTCTCATAATTACACTTGTAGCGTTATGCTAATTGATTTATTTACGAAATTAAATTTTCATATGTAAAATACATGAACACTTTGCGTGTAGTGTGCGTGCTTTATTTTTAGTTTTCGATGCAACCGATAAGTCTTTTCACACAAAGCAAAGTCTATAAATTCGACATGAAATTACTAATAAAGTTTATTATGTTCTAAAACGAACAGACATTGCATTCTTTTATATTTTTGTCATTTCTAATAAAATGTATTATATATATAATGTATTATATATTCTTTTTAGAACATAATAACCTTTATTAGAAATTTACATTACAAAGGTAAGATTTAAGCGGTCAAATATGGTGGGCAAGCTATCACAGCTCGACACGGATTAAGGAGGTTTGGGACGTTTTTAAAAAATGACAAAAGTGTTTGAAACTTGAGAATCTTGTTCTTGGTTATAAAATTTTACAAATTTTTTTAATATTTGTTTCCATGGAAAATTCTAAGAAAATCGTTGTTGAAAACTCGGTAATTTCAGACTTTTAACAGGGGTTCTTATGGGAGTCATATTTTAACAGAAAAATAAAGTAAGGTGAAAATGACACAGTTATTTGAAAAAATTTATACTTGTAGATTAAGAGGGTACTGGAGTGCGAACCGAAGTCCGCACTGGAGTCTCTGCCCGGAAAGTGGCGCCCTCAAGTGGTTGAGTTAGTCCGTCCTTCTTTTAAAGTGAGACGGCCTAATCGCGCTGTCTA
>QVNW01003308.1:0-11194 GCA_014825475.1 Pseudomyrmex flavicornis
AACGAGTCGCAATAAAGAGCTAAAGAGTGAAGCCGCGTCTTTTCATTGCCGCGAGCGCGACAATATATATATATATATATATATATATATTGTGTACATATGTATACAAATATATACACACAATTCTTTTTCGCAAATTTTCGAAAAAATCCTTTCACCGAGACGACGACGATTCAACACCTCTGCGATTATAATTCCCGTTGCATTATTGTCGGTCCTTCTCTCGAGAGATGATATTTCGCGCAGTTTGCGTAGTAAAAGCTCGAAGGAAAGGAGCTTAATTACGTTTTCATTAGCCGAGGCACTTCGTACATTTTTGAAGAAACTCGGACTTTCTGCCTTGTCACTTAACACAATGCATTATCTATCATCAACTAACGCGATGAATAATAATAAAGCTAAGGTGTTATAAATATTTTCTCGTTTTTCTCTCCCCTCCCTCCCATTCTCGCATTAAAGACCTTAATAATAATCCCTTAAAACCTATAAAATCCCTTTAAAATCTTTGCACAATATTTCTCTCAGTTTATTATATTAATTTTCCACGCCCGACTGATTATAACGTTTCGCTATTGTATTTCGTCGCGAGAGTAAAACGCTGCCTGACAATGAAAATACTTTACGCGGCTGCAAGTGCGCGCGCGCGCGTCTTTCACGTTGAAGAAGCTTCCCGAAGAAATGACGTTCCCCTACGGCGACTGGCAACTTCCCGTCCGGATGGGAAAGTTTTACTTCAAGTGGTCGAGCTTTCAGCGCGCGAACTACGCGCCGCCGCTTTTTGTTTATGAACGGATGCAAGCGAGTATAAAACGCGCGAACGTGTAGTTTTCAAGGTTGCAACATCAGGAGGAGGGAGAAGGTAGTAGGAATACCTTAGCGTTTTTTTTTTTTTTTTTTTTTTTAAAAAAAAAAACTTGCACTCCGCTTTATTACGGAATTTGTTCGCTTGATAAAGATTACGGCGCTTGTGTATTTTCGCAAATAGTAAAAAGATTCTTGGATGTTCGTCGATTCCCCCCTCTCCCCCCCCAAAAAAAGAAAAAGAAGATTCTTACGAGAAAAACTTGCTTGTTATTGTGTCTATGTGTGTGTATTCGCGAAAAACGTCACTTCTTTTTTTGTACTCGGGTGAAATTAATCCGCCGTGAGAGAGAGAGAGAGAGAGAGAAGAGAGGCGCATCTCTCGGAGCGATTGCGAGGCTGCTTGAGCGCTTCTAAGTACCGGAACGTGGATGCGTTTACCGGAAAAATTGGTATTCCGTTGACATAGAGCGCGAGAACACAAGAGCTAGCGCTAGGGGCGTCGTCGTCGCCGTGACTCTGCTTTTTATCCCGAGGCGGAAAATCCAGAACCCTACGAAGAACCCCTCGTTACAGACCCTTCGTACCCTCCCCCCCTCTCTCTTCGTTTCCCTTTCTATCCCGCTCGTTCTGTGTCTACGCTACGCAATTATTCGCAATTTACCGTAGGTACACGCAAAATGAGAGTCAAGCGCGGCACGTACCTACCTACCTACCTACCTACCTACCTACCTACCTACTTATCTATCTACCTACCTACCAACCTACCGACGTTCGTGTGTTATTCGAGACCCTTTCACGTCGTGCATACTCGCGTGTCTCTTCTGTGAAACGACGTGAAATCGGCCTTCGTTAAGCGCGGATGTTATTTAGAAATTGCAGTCAGAGTGCACGATGATGATGAAACGAGCATGAGCCTCGCGCTCTTGACGTAGATACAACGCACAACGCACACATCGCACACGTACACGCACGAATATCGTACACACACGCACATTAATATCGTTTCAAGTTGTCTCGCTAATTTTCTTAAATAATTCAAAAGATGAAAGAGATTACTCTTTGAGTAAGCCGTGAAAGTGCAAACAAAATTTTGAAAACATCACGTGCAATTGAGTTTATCCAACGAGATAACCGTCCGACCGAAAGAGAATAATAACAATTCCGTTGGTTGGTTTCTGCTCGGCGCGCAAAAACGACGTAAAACGATATCACCGAAAAGCATAATGCGCGCGCGAGCGCACACACGCACTCAAGCGCTTCAATTTTCATTTACGACTCGCTCTATACGTGCGGAGGACAGATCGTAAATAAAAATTAAAGCACTTGAGTGTGAATATATAAAAACGGGTCGTAAATAAAAATTAAAATACTTGAGTGTGAGTTTTATATACATATATATATATATCGAACAATGCGCGCTGATGTTTGATTATAATCTTGAAATTATCGGCCTGCAGCCAATAAAAGCGAAACGCTCGGCTAGCGTCCAATAAAACGCGCATCTTCACGGATCGTAATCTACGGGACCAGCGACAATCGTAAAACCGCATGCGCGCGTCATCCATGTCCGTGTACGTACGTACAAAAGAAGAGCGCGGTGGTGCGCGTGTTTGTTAGATCGGTCGAAAGTGGTTAACGACCGATGGCATTTCCGACCGTTAACTCGCGCTAAAATGACGACAGCTTCCACACGGTGTTTATATCATTCGGCGCCCTTTGTCGTGTAATTTAGATGACGCGGCTGTACACCAATTCAAGCCGCTCTGCGGCTCATGACGCTCGCCGCGCCTCGATACTCGGCTTCAAAACGAACATATGAACATTTTGCTGTGCGCTATACCACGCCGTACCACGAAAAAAAAAAAAAAAAAAAAATTCACAAACCTCGATATTCGCGTAAGAGATTTTTGCTGGACGAATAAGTAGAAATTAGAAAAGTAAGTGTAAGAGCGAAGAAGAGAAAGAAGTTTTCTTCTATCAAATTGCGACAAGAAAAGAAAAAAGCCGAGGTGAATTTTAGCAAGCGAATTCTGGTTATAATCGTTCGAGATAGTACTTACGAGCGATAAAAGTTGAATAAGAAGAATATTAGAATTTTCACGGGAAGAGAGAAAGAGTGAGAGAGAGAAAGGAAGATCGACTCACTTATTATTCAAATTTCGGTTCACCGAGCTGAGAAACTTCGATCGCCGACACGATTTTATACTTCGCCCGACTACCCCGAACTTCGGGGCACTCATTAAAGCGGCAAAGTGGGAAAGTGCTAGAAGTGGCGCCGTAAATAAAAGGAGAAGCATAAGGGCAGATAATAACGCAATAAATATATCCGCGGAACGGTCTACTACGGCAGCACTCCGAGATTGGTGCCACGGCGGATAATGATGCCGCGCGGCGGGATCGGGTAACAGAAAATTTCGCGAAAGAGAGAGAGAGAGAGAGAGAGAGAAATTGAGAGAAAGGAAGGGAGTGGGTGGCGAGGGAAGAAGGGAGGTAATCGGCTGCATAAAAATGCATCGGTGGCGTAAGTGGGCCGACGGCGGAATACTTAAGCGAGGAAACCGTTGCAGCAGCGCGGGGAAAGAAAGCTCCCGCGATGTAATTTACGACCAAGTTCGGCACATTACGGACCGGAAAAAAAAGAAAGAAAAAAAAAAGAGAGCAAGATTGATCCCCGGTAGAAAATCCGGCCGCCACGGCGTCGGTAACACGTGCCAGGCGAAGTTCCGCGTGCGAGGGTGTGTAACCGTTCGTCGATTATGTGGTGCACGACAAACGCGCGCGCGCACGGCTGATGCGCGAAAAACCAACCCCCGCCCCGTAAATCCCCGTGTTCGATTCCGCGCCACACATGGTGTGTGCGCGCGGCCGCTGACGTTTCGTAATCGTACATCACGCGGCCGCGGCTTCGAAAATCTGATCACGTTGGCAGAGCGAAACTAACACACGAGCCGGTCGTTCGCGCGGCATACGTAGTTTTCTCTCTTTTTTCTCTCTCTCTCTCTCTCGGCGAAACTTTTATTGGAGACCCCGCGCATATACGATATGCTCCGAGCATATTCGCATCGTTTGAAAACTCGTTGCCGAGAAAACGCGTTAGAATAATAAATAAAATGGCGAACGAGTCCAAAGAGTTATGTCAGCCCCACTCGATCATTGCGTATCGTGTAAAAAAAAATTGCGCGCTCTCTTTTATACGAATGAAAACGAGATGAGATTTTTTTGTTTTTTTATTTTTCCAGTGTATCTGTTCTTTTGCGTAAACCGATAATTTTTTTCCTCGAAATCGCGTGACGAGGCGAAAGGTGTAACGGCGCCGCCGCCGCCGCCGCCGCCGCGGAGGTGCAACTTATCAGCCCCGATGAATCCGATAATAAGATGTTCCTTGGCGGTGTATTTATGGACCCTCGTAAACGCGGCGGACTTTCTTATTATTTATGAATATGGTTCTTCAGCAACGGCGTACGATAGCAATTCTTCCGTCCCGACCCGGGGCACCCGAGGTTGTTTATGGGTGTTGCCTCGCACATCGTTCGCGTGCGAAATTGCGATTACGCGCGAGGAACCGTAGGATAATTAGACGGCCGCACGCTTAAACGCGGCCACAATCGAAGACTCGATCACTCGCGGGGGCTCTGCGACCCTCCGTTCTCCCTCCCCCCTTTTTTGTTGTTGTTGTTGTTGTTGTCGTCATAAATCTCACCGGTCGTTCTCCGGCCGGTCGTGTGATAACCACGCGTTACTACAAGCGCGCGCGATGCTAACATATTTGCGCGCGAAATCGTTGAGCGACAGCGCGAAAAAGCGCTCGTTGTTCGGGGTCTTCCTCGGATAAGCAGCTGTCCCGCCCGGCCACAATGATAAATAATAAAAGCTGCATTGGCAACGGTAATTAATCTCTTCCACGGAATTTATCCGGCAACGGCATTGAGCGCGATGAATTAGTAGCGCGGCGGACACGTTCGCAAATTATCGTGTATTAATTAGTTATTACTGCGCGTAACGAGCTACTGCAAATGGTTTACACTTCTGCGCTCCCATATTTTCCGTTTGTTATTTATGTACATATATCGATTTCATTTGCCGTTCATATATACGTAAGGGGAAGAGAGAGAGAGAGAGAGAGAACGCTCGCGCGTGTGTGTAGGAGAGAGGCTGTGCCATTAGCCATTTAAGTTATTTGGGTTTCGTGCGCAGCTTTTATGCAATCTAGAAAATACAACAATTACAATGCATAATGCATTGTTGCTTTGCTTTCTGAAATAATTGATTGAGCGAATTGTTAATAAAAAGGGCTCGATTCGTCGTTGCGCTCTCGATTCGAAAATAACGAAGGGCATTAAAATAGACATTAATTGCCACGAACATTATAAATAACGACTTCGTTCAAACGAGAGAAGTTCTCGTCGAATCTGAGAGTCAGGTCGCGGGTAACGAAAATAGTAATGCGGTTCGTTGCGGAATCTCAGTGTCCAAAAAAAAAAAACAAAAACAAAAAAAAAGAAAGAAAAAAAACTGATATTTATTACGAATATTTATAGGTATACGTATCGTCCAATAAACAAGCGTTTGCGGTGCCAAAAGCACGCTACAATTTATCCTTAATTGCAGCATATTTACACGCCACCGATGTTCAGTACATGTACATTCCCACCGCCGCGCCGGTTCGCGTGCAAAATTCAGATTACCGGCAAGACGCGCCGGGGAGTAATTAAGCCGGGAGCCGCGATCACGTTGCGATCAGTTTGCTTGGCACCCCTGTCCCTTTTCTCTCGCTCTCTCTCTTTCTCTCTCTATTCCTCACCCTCTTGATACGTACCTACTCGGACTTTTGTCGGCGAGAAAACTAGCGCGTTGTCTGTAGCACGTGTTACAGTCCCAATTATGCGACCTGCAGCCGCCGACCGCACGCGGTCCGACAGCACGAAAAACCATTTGTCGTCGGTTTCCACAGCCCCGCGAATTCGTCGCGGTGGAAAGAACCGGAGACAGGCCCCGGAGGGAGAAGGAGGAGGAGGAGGAGGAGGAGGGAAGCAGGCAGCCAGGCGGACAGACAGCGGAGAGAAAGGGGGAGAGAGAGAGAGAGAGAGAATGGCGACGGAGACACGAAAGGAGGTTTCGAAGGGACGTCGGGTGGTGCGCCCACATTGCGCATGCACCCTCGAAATCCGTTCCTGGCGTATATCCACTTCCGCTGCGACGAAGCGGATAGAACAAGAGAGAGAGAGAGAGAGAGAGAGAGAGAGAGAGAGAGAGAAAGAGAAGTGAAACGGAGGAGAACGCAGGAGACAGCTCAGGCAGACACTAAATAATCTAGATAACGGAAGGACGGCCCTAAATTCCTGCAGATTTGTACAGGCGCACCGACTGATTAGATTGGCTGGAAGATTGCAACGCGGGGGGGGTCGGGTGGTTTGAAGTGGGTCCCGGTGAATTTTCGGTGCCTCCCTGAGGTCCTTCGAGAGGATTGTCCTCCCGCGTCTCCATCTTCTTCCTCTCTATATCGTCTATAGCTATGTTCTCTCCGATTTGCTCTCTTTTTCCCTCTCTATCTCTCTCTCTCTCTCTCTTTCTCGCTCGGTGCATAGAACTCGTAGGAACGACATTTTGATTAGCCCCAGTTGGAAGGAAGAGAGAGAGAGGAAAAGAGAGAGGGAGAGACTGTCGCATCGATCCGCGGACTGGTATCCTTGGCAAAAGTCCCGAAAAGCGACTGGAACAGGTGAGGAGAATCCGTCTGCTAGAACGAATGCGTCGGCTGCAGCGGAGAAACTTTCCGACGCGGTCTGTCGTCGCGGTAAATCATTTCGCCGTCCGTCGACGGCGAAAGCTAGAGAGAGAGAGAGAGAGAGAGAGAGAGAGAGAGAGACGACGAAGGGTAGGGGGCGAAAATGGGGAGAAGTAGACGCGAGAAATCGGAGTTGTCGAAGAAAGTTTTTCGCGAAAATCGCGTCACTTCGGCAGATCCCCGCTCGTTTTTGGAAATTAGGGACAGGAAATTGCGCGAAAAGGGCGTTTCTGCAGCTAGTAGTATAGAAAGTAGTTCCACACGAACAAGCGTATAATTCATTCCCGCTTTTCACATTTCCTTGTTCGCTTTTGAGTGAAAGAGAGAGAGAGAGAGAGAGAGAGGAGAAAATGAGCCTTAAAAAGTCGCTCCGGGCGAAATCGATCTATAATTTATCGTAGCGTAACTATAACCTCCCTCTTTCTCTCTCTCCTCTCTCTTTCTCTTGTTTCGTACACTTCTCGGAGCGGGAACCGCATCGCTTTTAACCGGCTCGCACGAACACGAGATAGTACACTCGCGTGCTGCGCGTGTACGAAAGCCGTTCGACTTTAATGCGACAGGCAAACTTTCGAGTTGCGACGTCGTCCGTAATTTACTCCGCGAGTGCATTTCCAATAGTTCATTAATCGAGCGTCTCGCATGTGCTCTTTTCGGAAAAGGGAGCTTAATTAACCGCGTCTCGGCAGGCGGCGCATCGATCCGACCGAATCGCGCGCACACGTTTTCTTCACGACGACGATCGTTTTCGGGAGAGGGAGGGAGGGAGGGAGGGAGGGAGGAGAGTGGAATCGCCCTCCCGACTCTTTTTCGTCGTCGTCGTCGTCGTCGTCCTCGTCGTTTAATTCGGTCGTTCAAAGAAGGATGAGATCGGAGATAACGTTGGAAACGACACACGTCGCGCCGGTAAAGCGAGATCCGTACGTATCTCGTCCCGATATACTATAAGGGCTGCGTCGCACAGCGAAACGTTCGCGGAATTTCGACGAGAGAAAAGGCTTTATCCTGAAATAGCCGCTATTCGATATACGTTTTCGCAAGCGCCACTCAGCGCGCGCGCGCGCGATGCTCTTCGCCGTATGGATGCACTTTTCGTTCATTGTATTATTTCTGCGAAACAAGCGATCCGCAGACGCGGCGGCACAGGCGGGAAATATTTATGCCGTCGGATTTCGGCGTTTTGAGGCACGTACGGAAACTTTGCGAGGAAGAAGCCCGATGGCGTCCTATTTCAAGGTACAAAATGGAATACGTACGAGCTCTCTGTGTGTACACGCGGCACGAAATAAAAGAATCAGAGAGAGAGAGAGAGAGAGAGAGAGAGAAAGAGAGAAGAGCGAGCGAGCTTGCTTGCTTGCTTGCGAAATGCATCAGTGGGATGAAAGATCTTCGCAGCCGGGAATGTGTAACTGGATAACCGGCACATGCGGGAAGGATATACATCGTGCGCGCGCAACCCTTCCATTTCCTTACCGTCGTATATATCATTAGACGATACACATCCCGTAGTTGTATATTATTTCGGTACCCGCGTACATATGGCGCGCGCGCGCGCGGTGTATCCGAAGTAATTGTATCTCATGTTGGTATATTTTTACATTATTTAGAAAAACGGAAAAGGAGAAAGAGAGAAAGAGCAAGAGGAAGTGAATAGATCGAGCCTTTTATTATATCTCATAATTACACACTCCGAACGGAGTGGTAGTGAAGCTGCAATAACATCTCTCAGAATGAATACGTAAAACATTAATCACTCCTGGATTTTTTCTTTCTTTTTTTTATTTTCGCATCATTCTGCGCGGCTTTTGTTCGGATAACGACAATCCCCGTAATTGCGAGGAATTTCCCGCGCTCGTTAAATTAGCATTTTTCGGAAAGAGGCGACGGCGGCGACGGCGGCGGGTGTATTTGTCAGCAGAGACGCGAGAGACGCGCTTACTGCACACATCGCGCGGCGGGAAAGAGGGGTGGAATTCCGTGTGCCCGCGCGCGCACAATGTGCGCCCTAAACGTCGCGTCCTTATTCGCCGGCCGTAACGAAATCACCGCGTAACTTCGTCGTCGGCATCGCGACGAAACGCGGTCGTAAAGTTATATACACGCGCATGCATAATATCTGAGTCTCGCGTCCGCGTCGTCGACGGCGGCGCTCGTAATTGCGGCAGCTGCTGATTACACCGTTGGCCCGGCGGGAATTAAAAAAGTTGCATGCCAATTCATTAAGTTGTTGTGGGCCGAAACGCTCTCTTGCTTACTCGTTTTCTCTCTCTCTCTCTCTTTCTCCGCGGAGTCCGAGCGCGGCCATTGAATTAAAGCGTTAACCGAGAACATGGTTGCAACGAGAACGCGGTGGAAATTCTGGAAAATTTCGCCGATGCATATTGCGAGTAGTCCGTTGTACAAATACTAATGTACCAAATATATTAAATGTCAAGAATACAATATACACCTTCCCCCCCCCCACACACACGCACGCACATGTGCACACATTGCCGCCCTATTACTATCGAAATACGGGAATCATTAATTGACTATGCCATTGATTTCAAATTGTTTATGCGTTCAATGCGCGCAACACAAGCGAGAAGAAATAATTTATACGTTCCGCTCACAGCATAATAAAACACACGCTTGCTTTACAAACGCACGTTGCGAAATAATTACGTTTTCTTGACTAACGTGAATAACGTTTCCCATTAACACGGAAATTAATAAAACGAAATATTCCATTAGCGTGAAACCTCAAGTTTTCACGAGACGAAAAGTGTTTTGTACAACTTGCACGCGCGCGTTCGTTGTGCAAGTATATCGCATGTGTACGGGCCGGCATCGCATGCATTGATAGCAAAAAACGATAAATGGAATATTTTACACGACACAAATTGCCTAGTCACCTTCGTACAACCGCGCGCGTGCGTTCGACGTGCTCGCTGCTGCGTGCGAAAAATACACATACATATATATACGTGCGCGTGTGTACGCACTCGGTTATTCTTCGTGCTCGTTTGGCAAAATCGATACGCGCGATACCTGTGTACTGCGTACACACATCGGCCACGATTGGGGACACCAAATGCGAAATCGGAAACCGTTTCCGGCATGTCTTTACTCGGTCGCGCGTCGCATAGAGTGGGTGACCCCGTCGAAGGCACAAAGGACGCGGAAAGGAAAAAAAAACGGAACGCATATCGAGTCCCGGTGTTACGTGTTTGTGTGTGTGTGTGTGTTTACACACATATAAGTACGCAAAGAGAATTGCATTTAATTCTAACAAAAGAAGAAAGAACAAAAAAAAAAAAAGTATAAGAGCGAGAAACAGGAAAGGCAACGGGAAATGTTAAACATTTTCCATTTCCGACAATTATTACGATTTCAAAAACATGTAAAATATTAACATTTCATTATAATATTACTATTTCTTCCGGCTTTGTGTGTCGCATTATAAAACCTTTGTAAATTCAACCGGCGAAATTATTTAAAATATGTTCCTGTGGGCTATATTTGGGTAAGTGAAAAACTTAAAAAACTTATTACACGTGTAATTTTGCAATCTAATTTTGACACATTACGTCGGCGCGCGCAGACAGACACACGTGCACAAACGACTCGGCCCCGTTAGACTTAAATAATGCACAAGTTTTGCATTTACATCTACCTCTCCTTAGAGAAAAAATGCCGCTGCAAAGAAGAAACGCTCGCGGCAAGAAACACGAGAACGCAACTTGCATATATATTCGCTAAAATATATCAAATTATTAACGTCACTGCCAACGCGATGCGATCCATCACGCGTGCGTGTGCGCAGAGAGAATTATTTAATTTAACAACAAGAAGCACTCAAAGAAATGACCATAAAAAAGTTGAATCATCGAAATAATCGACCTTTCTCTGTATAATAATATGCATACATTTGTTTCAAAATAAATTCCTTTGTCGTAAATATATCGTAAATACACGTATATTTACTCATTGCCATGCGCGCTACGACAAAGTTTTCGCCGATACTATTTAGAAACTGAATCAATTTCACGAAAACATCGAGAGGGAAATTAATTGACTTGCGCTAATTACGAACTCCCTTTCAAACGTTTTGTCGGCTTTCAACCGGCGAGTGGTTCGAGTATTTACGTCAAAGATACAAAGTCAGAGAGAGAGAGAGAGTGCAAAAGAAAATCTCGCGCCGCCGAGTGCAAAAGCGTGTTTCGGATACGGAGATCAAATTCAAGTGCAATTCGCGTAGTCGCGCGATCACGCGCTATCGATTATCGTAAAAGGCGGACGAAGTCGGCGATCCCTTCGTCGCGATCCCTACACACGCCCCTCTAACGAGCCACGGACCGAGGCACGAATTAAGTAAATTTCTTTTTTAAAGTATAAGCGAGCGAGAGGATCCAAACTTCGAGAGCCGAATAAGAGGAAGAGACACGTTCGCTCGATACTGTTAATTAAAACTTTTCGCCGCCAGCGCGCTAATAGGCGCGAAGCGCTATCTGCCTTACGACGACGACGACGACGACGACGAGCTCTCCGTCGACGAAGGATATCGGAATACCGTCGGACGTCTCGTGCCTTGTTAAGCAATTTTTTTTTTTTTTTTTTTTTTTT
>QVNW01003312.1:0-12937 GCA_014825475.1 Pseudomyrmex flavicornis
ACGAAAAGCTACTGTAATGAAAAAGGAGAATCTCTGATTTATTTGTTTTGTTTATGTAGTTTTTATATTTCAAATATTAATTTTCTAATTTCCAAAAAATTTTTAACAACATTTAATCCATCAATTATAAAGCAATATCCGTTTTTTGTTGTTCAGAGCTCGGTAATATGTAATTTTATTTTAATTTTAATATCGTTATAATGTTTACGAGGTCATTTTAATGTGAAATTTTAACGTAATGGAGCAAACTATATTATTATGCCTTTGTGGGCGCATTTTGTCGGCGCCGCCATTACTGCAACGTCGTTATATTCATTATGTACATATTACACAATGTATCAATCCTTGACGAGCTATTTATAGTCGTCATTTGCGATACGTGCGATCATAAAGTGATCTATCGATTCGCAAATGCTGCGGTTAGATGCAACAAAGAGAGAAAGAGAATTTTTCATATTTATGGCTTGTTACTGTAATATTTACATCAGATCTCCGCTCGCAATTTTCAATGAAACTAATTCGTTCACAGAGAGAGATTAACATGAGAAGTCTAAGTGTCATCGCGTTTTATTTGCTAATTGTCTTATGATTTTTTCAGTGAAGATACGATTATTTTGTTTTCAAAATTGGAAAAAATTTGACAATAAATACACAAAAGCTTTTGCAAAATAATATAGACTTACAAGTCAAAAATATCAATGTAATTATACGTTCGATAATCGATGCAATAATCTGGAGATTCACGATAGATAAAGATCATCATAAAACATCGTGATTGCGCGAAAGTTATTTCCGCCGACAGATGAAAGTACGGAAACACGAACAACGTATCGTCGTCGGAGACGACGTGCGATAGCTCGGACGAGTCATAAACGTGTCATGGCGGAACAAGATGATAGTAAATTTTCTCGCGCAATCGCGAAAGTGTGAACTTCAACGATATCACATATCTCGGTTGTTAAAATGTAATTAATATTTTAACCTGTCGTTCGATATCAATAAAGTGTCAGAAGTAATTCGTGCACAGCTCAATTGTCCACCAAAAAAAAGTTTTTGCAAAAGTAAATTTTATTCTTATGTATTTTCTCGTTACTTTTTAATCTTTAAAATATTTCAGAACATAATTAACTCGATTAAGATTATTAAAGAACATATATTGCATGAATATCAAACAAGGAGAAAATATATTCCACAGCGAACTGGGAAAAATGAACGTAGATAGGCGCATTGTAAATATAGTATGCACATTAATATTATTAATATGGAATTAAAATGTTCGCGGTGCGAAATATTCGTATGTGCATCGAGAAAGCGAGAAACACACTCGACATTTCTATATTTATTATGTTCACCTTCCGTGAACGCACAAAGCTGCGTATAATTAATTAACGCCAAGTCCGCGCTCGTCTATTAGCGCCTACATAAGGATACAAATGTTTATGAAATCGCCGGAGGCTTCGAATCGAAGAGAAGTTAAGTGGCGCGCGACTAATTAAACTGTCGCCTCGAAACGGTTATCACTTTTTTTTTTCTTTTTTTTCCTTAATGTAAAATTGCGTCGTACTACAAAGAGGCTCGATCGGAGCGTAAGCGCGAAAATCGTTTTTTTATTAGAAATTTCTTCCAAAAAAGAAAAAAGAGAAATCGATCAATACGATTATTTGGTTCCAATTTTCAAATCGGCCTCCACACGCTTGAGAGACGGCGCGCGACTACCGGCTTCTGACAGAGGAAAGTCTTTAACCGATCCCGGGGCACAGACGGGGGATTTAATCTGTCTATCAAAAGCTTTAACGAGCAATCGGTGAGACTTGGTCGTTCCTGCTCGTAATTAACTCACGGATTGGTAGCCTTCTATTCGAGAAGCGCGCCGTCTCTCCCACGTTTTCCTCGCAATAATTGTCCCGCTGGTTAACTCGTCTCCGTCGAGAGCGGAGAATCAGTTTCCAAGTGAGTATCAACGCGACTCTCGAGACGGGATTCACGTTGATACTCACTTGGAAACTTGAATTAATACGATTTCGTGGGGGTGATATCGAACAGATATATTGGCATTGATGATCTCGCGCGCGATACGAAATAGCCCCGAGCAATAATGTGTTGCGCAACAGAGAATGCAATAGAGTAACTAAAACGTCAAGCGCCAGAAACGTGCCGACGTTACCATCGCTCGTTTTTTTTTTTTTTTTGCGAAAGCAACAATTCTCGTTCGCGTTCTTGTTTTGCCCGTCCTTTCGAAGGGCGAGCACGTAAAGAGGAATACTTTTAACATGCGTTTACAAGGAAGTCTCTTGGCCGACCGCAAATGGACGTTGTTCCAGTGAGAAACGAATTTGTGCTCCGATGCTGCTATTTTCTCGTTCAATTCAAGGAGAGACACGTGGGAACTCGCACACTCAATACACAGAGAATGCTTCGAGTGCCTCCGAAAACGAGTAAACTTTTTTTTTGTTTTTTGTTTTATTATGTGTCTGCGAGAATCCTCTCTTTGTGAGAAATTGAGGAATTTGCGGAAGAGCGAAATTATGCTGTACGCGCGCGACGGATTTCTTCTCTGTTCGATAATATATTTATGTTATGCCGGGGTGGAATAAGAACGGTGAAAAAACAAAGAGAGTTGTGTGTTGCTTCTTATTGTGTAGAAAATATTTCGCTGATGAGCATCCTGCGGAACAATCTTTAACAACGACGACGATGCCGTCATCACCCGCTGTCATCCTCGCGACGTCCAGAGGCGCGCGTGCAAAACAAAATAGTTCCATACGAAATTAATGTCCCTCCGTAATTATATGCGCAGCTTCTCTTGACGTGTGACAATCAGGCGAGGAGATAAGAGTTTGAGTCGCGGTTGATTTATGGAGACCGCCACCTCGTTCGATTATAATGACGCTCGGCCGAAGTGTCATTTTTAACCGGGTGCGCCTCGTAGGTGGTATATTACATTATGTTTAAGCACGGAGAAGTGACGACGGCCGTTTAGACGCCGTCGATCGATTTTCGATTGCACACTCTTTTCCTCTCTCTCTTCTTTGAGAGTTCCGCGATATCCGCGCCTGTGTATCCTCGTCAGCTTTTAATGTCGTCGGCCCTACCCGAGAGCAAAGTCGGGCTTAATCCGACTATTAGATACTTGGGAGAAGTCAGTCGTCGGCTTCCTACGGGCGGGAGTCAACCGCAAGATCGATATGTTCGAGCTCTTTTTGCTATTCCTCTCGCGAGCTTCTTTTTCCCTCGTTCTTTCTCTTTCACTCTTACGCGTGTGGCCTTTCGTAATTGGTAGGACATGTTTTTAAGGTGGATCAACAGCTTTCCGCGGCGAGTCTGTTCTAAAAAACAAAATCGGCTTTTACACGCGCGAACGGCTTCTTTTTCCTAATCTCTTCGTAGAATGTTCTCCGTCTCTCTCTCTCTCTCTGGCACAAGACGCTAGCCGTTTCAAATCCGATATCAATGGCAACTTTTTAATTGGAAAGCTCGATGCGACCGTGTGTTGTCGCTGACTATTTAAACGAAATAAAGGATATATCGTATGAAGAATTCCGGCAATTATATTTTTTGTTCTTTTCGTGTACATTTCTTTAATAAAAAAAAAACTGTGTTTTTCTTGCGTAGTTTGACAATCGCAAAAGTGAGAAAAAACACAGTTTCAGCGTTACCCGTATAATAAATGACTGAGAGTGGCAATTGAGAAAATTGGCGAGCAATATTGTTAAAACGCGCAGAGAGACGGGTAATGAGTATCGCAAGGCGCACGTCGATAATCGGGTGCGGAGAGATTAGCGGGAAAAATTCCCGGCTCGGGAGGAAAAAAGTGCCTCGCATTCACGAGCGGCATGAAAATTACGAGCGCATCTGCGGAACGTTTCCCGCGAATTCCTTCCATGTTATGCAACCGCTACAGTTCTATCCCCCTTCCAATATAACCGGGCCGGCGAGCTCGATGGAATTCCAACGATTTCGCTGGACGTCGTTGCACGATATAACGACGACGACGACGCGCGGCGGTTCACTTGTTCGTTCGTTCGATCACTCGTTCGTTCGTCAGGATAAATGCGAGAAAAATGCGCCTCGTCAAGAAAGAAGAAAGAAAGAAAGAAAGAAAGAAAGAGCGAGTGCCGTATAATTTTTCAGCGTCGCGCGCAATCGCAATCATCGATTTCCGATGATATTATTCTAGCGATGTGATTTTTTAATTAAATTAGCCGCATCATTGCGTCTGAAATACGTGGTGTGCGCTTGTAAAAAAAAAAAAGAAAAGAAAAGAAAAACAAAAAAAGAAAAGAAAAAAAAAGAAAAAAAAAAAGAGAGAAACCGAGTAAAAACGAGAAAAAGATGGAAAAAAAAGAAGAGGCAAATCCCGCTCGTCGATATGCTTTCGTTTGGTGGACCTAAAAATAAAAAAGAAATTCGCAAACAGAAATAAAATTCACTCTCGGCCGTCCGATTTGCAGTGTTATGTCACTCCCAGAAAAAGAGAGAGAGAGAGAGAGAGAGAGAAGCGAACGCGGAGAAAAGTTATATTCCAGATGGAACAAACTGAGACACATTTTTACAAAAGTTGAAAACGCGCAACAATTTACGATGTATCGGATATAACGTACAATGTAAGCGTAGATTAACATCGATTTCGTGTACTTGCACGTGTTTTTGCGAATTGTAATGGGAAACAAAAACAATATATTTATCGTACATATGTACCGACAATATTGGTCTTGTGTGTTTTATATAAAAAAAATTATATATTCTATTCTGGAAAAAATGTGTAAATTGAAACAATATTTACTTTTAATATAAAATATCACTTTTAAGAGATATTCGATGACGGAAAAAGCGATTGTCTCGAAAAAAAAAAAAATGTATCTTGCTTGAAGAACGATGTTGTTGAATTTCATTGAGGTTCGTATATTTAAAGTATACTTAATGATCTAAACAGTAATAATAATTACATGTCTAGGTCACGCAATTCGAGCTGTCGAGTTTGCCAGATGGCTTAGTTTGCGAGCAGCGCGTTAATAACACACATAAATATGTACAACTCGTTGCACATACTTTGCTTACTCGCTCGTATTTAATCACAAAAATACAACACGTCACTCGCAAATTGCGCGATCGAATTTTTACACGAGCATTGTGGTATCTTTATCGATAAAAACCGAAAAATTGTACACTGCGTTAAGTGAAACTAATCAATATGTTTTCGATTTATAAAATATAATATGTTGATTATTATTCAATTAATTTTGTAAAGAATATTTATTTTCTATGAAACACAATGCGTTTGTTTTCGCATATGGTTTTCTAAATTAAGAAGGCGCGCATTAAATTTGACATTAATTATAAATCGCAATTAGAGTGTAAACAAGTAAACGGATTGTTGCGGAGCAAACAATCGGCGACCGATATTAAACATGCATAAAGTTATATCGTAAACGAATACAGAGTTATTAACAGGAAAATATTGTTATACTGCTCGGTAACAATTAAAACGGGATCGCTGAAAACTTAGAGAGAAGCATCGGAAATTTGTAACAACTTCGTAACTACGCCGTAAAATAAAAGACTCTTCTATATAATTTTACCGCGCTCAACGGAAAGTTGACTGCCTGCGCGAAATCGTTTCTTTTTTTAAAAACAAAAAGTTCAATACCTGTTTGAGTCCGGATTATGCGGTATTCGGCCGCGTGACAACAACAAGGTTATATTTTTAACATGATGGACAACATGCTTTGAATGGACGAGCACTGAAGTCGCCCAAGTCGCTCGTATATGCGCATTCTATTTTTAATTGCAACGTCGCGGACCGGATTACGACATGCTTCGTGATTTATATACGTGTATTCACGCATTTGCGCGCGCACACACACACGTCTTTCGAAATCAAATTGCGCAACGTTCCGCCGCAAGCACGAAGCAATACGGAATTCTTTTCTCAATTACCGAAGCTTTAGATCCCAGCGGGCGATTAGAGGCGTCTCGATGTTCTTATCGCGTGACTGAGCGGCACTTTTGCATCAGGCAAAGAACGGCCGGCCAATCCCTGACGGAATGAGGATAGAAATCCATTTGGGGATACACGCCTTTCTGCATAGAAGCTTCGATTTTTTCATCGCGGATATAGACGGGGACGTGGTGTGACCCGATTTGACCTAAGCGAGTTCGCGCAAATTTCACCCGGAGCCTGTTATTACTCCTTTATCGGTTTTTAACGAAGTTTGCGGCACGCGATAATTATCTCGCGGTCGTGTTGCAATTCGGTAACAACACGAGAGCTAATGCGCGCTCCCGGCGAACCTGTACTTTATTTCGTCGTTAGAAAGCGCGACAGTGTTGAAACGGGAAGTGATGTGAGCGAGTTATCATTCGGATATGATGATTAAATGTCGGTTTGCTCAACATCTCGCGGTGCATTTGTCGCGTGATCAACGATGTTGCGGCAGTCGCACGGAAACGTGCAAAAGAACCGTTTCCGCAAAGAGATGTATGTCTCTTTGTGGATCGCGGGGAGAAAAATCAAAACCAGACTGTGTGCAATCAACAATTTTCCCGTCAGAATCACCGTCCGGAAATATTTAGGTTTATTTTTGCGTGCCGATTGCCTTTTCACTGTTGTGTACAGTGCGATTTGTCAGCCGAAGGTTCAATATTGACTTTGTTGTATTGAATTGTTGAAAACAAAAGAAGATTAAACTGACGAAACCGCAATTATTACACATGGGTATTATGTAAGTGAAACACAAAGACGGTGTTTTATGGCGCTCGTAATATTACAAATTGTCGCAATTATGCGAACATATATCACCTACATTGTTAGAATAAATTATCAGCGAAATATCTCCCCGGTTTAGTTTGCGACATAAAATGTGACAGCCACATTATTATTCCCCCATGTTCGTTTCACGTAATTCGGCGATATTAATGTGTCATTTGTCAACTTTCTCGCAAACAAGAAACCGGATATATATCGGCGACGTATTAATCGCGACGCGCATTATTCGACAGCGTCGATCAGTAAATTTTAATTACCGCGTTTGTTTTGCTCTTTCTCTATTCGCCGATTCGTGTGTGTTGCGCGATAACACTCTGTTTTTCGAATTCAAAGAATTAGTTTTTTATTTTTTTCAGGTCGATGTGGGGAAGGGAACCTTCGTCGGAAATCGCTCCGGGCAGTCAATTCGCGCATCGACCATTATCGAAATCCGTGCGCTAAAAGTATGTGAATTGAATTCTTGCGAGAGTGTACAAAATTCTCGTGGCGAATTGTGTGGCGCGCTGGCACACTGCCACTTTATATTTTCCCGTTCGAATGAGAATCGTGTTCGTTCGTTTCGCGTTATCGTATGCAAACGCGACTGAGCACGAAACGCTCTTAAAGGGCGCGCGACGAGGAATTTCGTCGCGAGGAGTCGTCCCATGAATTTTTACGACACGCTGACGTTATTAATTTAAAGAGAAGCTAAGTATTTTAGCGCGCGCGCGTAACATCGCTATCGTGATTCGCGAAAACGCTTTCAGACGCGTCGTCAGCCTTGATCGATTTTTCCAACTTGATTACCACCTACCTTCAGCGCTCGCTTTTGCGACTTAATTATTTCCGCGCACAATGCCGCGTGTCATGCTCGCGTAGGTGCAGCGCGCAAGGTCTTAGAATTGCGCACGTCACGATTTATACGCGAATTACGCTGTCAAGCCGTGACATTCTCCACGCCAGTCAACTTGATTAAGAGTAAGCGCGTGTACGAGTGTGTACGAGAAGTTTCGCGAAAGGATAATTTTACACTGTCGAGATTTCCTCTCTCGATATGCTAATTGTTTTCTATTTTTATTCAGAAGATCAATTAATGCTGTTTTATCGGGAGTTTCTTTGTAAATAATCCGTAACTGATGTCGACAGTCGAGAATAATAACAGAAAGAGAGAGAGAGAGAGAGAAAAACCCACCCAATGCGCGTACATGTATCGACGCGCCAATATCAACGCGCGCCACGGCAAATCAACGTCGCGCGATTGTTGCCGAAGCCGAGCATCGGCGCGAACCGACATTGGGTTTTCGGTTGTTTTTTAACCGATAAACCTGTCGATTCCGCGCATTCTAGTCCATTCATTCCATAAACATCGAATACTGCGTTTGTCGAACTTGACGTCCGACGCATGCACCGGATAGAAGTCCATCTCCAAATCTGAAACACATCGGCCGAAACTCCAACTTTGACTTTTATTCTCTTTTTTTGTTAATTTTCCGCACTCTAGTTCCGTGCTCGATCGATCGTTGTTTATATCAATCGGCTCCTACATTGTGATCCAGTGTTCTGTGTGCACAAAAAAAGGTAATATATATGACAGGTTCGATCTTAATCGGATGATCCACACACGTAAATATTTGGTCTTGTTTTTGACGAATTTATCTTTTTGCAGGAAAATAATATAGCCTTTAAGAGAGCTGACTACTGGACGTACGTGCAAAATAAAGTTTTAATATATGTACATTAAATACACATACTGGTAATATGACTTCTGGTCAAGGTGTTTTTTTTTTTTTTTTTTTTTTTTCAAAATTTATACAAGATGCAAACTGACCATCCGATATAGATTCTCGAGATACAAACTAAACATCCGTTTTAGTTTTTCGAATTAAAATTTAAGTCGAATTAATGTGTGTGTGAGGAGGAGGTAATTCAAAATTGTTTGAAAATATTTTGCACGTACATACGTACGTCCAGCGCTCGGCTCTCTTAAAAGATTATTATTTTTCTAAATTGAGAGAAACTATGAAAAAGCTGTTAATTTTCAATTATTTTCGCAGATTTTCAAGCGAGTCACGTAGTAATGATATCAGTGAGTGGACAAAAATAGATTTAATTGCGATACAAATAAACGTCCCGGTCACCTTTTTTTCCAAAAAATTTTCACCTTCCCTACAAATTCACCTAGTCGTCCCATTAATTACATCGTATACGCGACGTGCGCAGTCGTTTCTACCGGCGCTCGTTTCCGGGGTAATTCGGTCTAGCTACGTGCAAATGAAAATAAAGGAAAGACTCGCGGCAGAGCGCGTAAGAGAGACAGGCGGTAGTTGGCAAACGAAAAAACGAGGCAAAAGGGAACACGCGGAAAAGCGAGTAAAGCGTGCGAAGAACGATTGCACTGTTTCGCGAATGTAACGTTATTCTATGCACACTTTTCCGTGTAGAGTGAGTTCCAAGGGGTTACCGGGAGAGAGCTTGCAGGAGAGATGCGCGTTTCGATTGTACCAAGGGATTTCGTAGGTGATAAAAAACGATTGGCCGGGAAAGAACGTGGATTTTTCGATTTCAAAATCATTGCACCGATGTAATATAGTTGACAGGAAGAGAATTGACTTGGCACATTTTTAATTTATTTAAAAAAATAACTTTATAGCACACACACGGCAAAGTAAATCACAAATACAATCACAAATTTATAAAAAATTATAATTACATTACAAAACATTATATTACATTATTTATATAACACACATTATGTGTGTAACAATTTTTTTATGTTATTATTCTTTTGTGCTTTTACAGCTTATATTGCGAGCTTTGGAAACTTGTTATATGTTTTATTACATACAGCTCGCTGTAAACATTTACAGGTTATCGCGACGTGTCATTTTGATAAGTCATATGCGCGAAATTATATCTCGTTCATCACAGAGTGAAATTGCGCGACAGTTTCTCCGTTATTGATATAATACGCGTCGCAACAAAGTTTTCAAACAAACTCACATAATCGTGTCTTCGTAGTAATTAAGCATCAAGAACTTCTACTTGCGATAACTAGTCAAAACAAAGATTACGTGACCCGTCAGAATTTATCAACTCGTAAAACTGTTTTTTTCCGAGTCGGAATTTTTCCTATCACCGCGGCTTTGATACAAAAATGCAATTTCGGCAATACGTTATTATCGTACACGAAGCGTGTTCTCCCGGTATGTTTAAAGTTGCGTGCGAAACGAACGAAAGCAATGGGCGTATGCGCGCTCGGATTTTGTTTCTGCGGGCTATGCACATTGCAAATTCCGCGTGCGTTGCCGGGACGCACCGCGATGACGCACTCGCCGAAATTCGCGCGTCTGAAGTTCGTTCATTCATTCATCAAATCCTTCGCGCGCGCATATGCGTGCGGCTCACTCACGCACGCACGCACACACGTGCGCTCGATCCGCGTATTTCGTTCATTCATCGTCTCGATAATGCCCCCCTTCGCGCGGTAGCAAGAAAGCGCAATCGCTGCGCGTAAAATAGCGGAATACGATCGACGCCTACCTGCCGCGCACCGATAGCGCACGCCAAGTGCACGCACCATGAAAATCTGCTCGAGCGTAGGTAGGTTGTTCGCAGCTTCTGTCGCGCGGCGATAAATTGATTTATGAACGACGTGGTGACTGGCTTGTTTTTCATAGCGCGACACGCCGCCGATCGGCGGAGTTGCGCGTGTATTTATTTATACCGTATTACGCTGTTTTGCACAGATCCGACATCTTTATTTCGCGAGCGCACCGCGATTGTGTGGAATCGAAGTAAAAACGGAGGAAGAGACTTTAAAAGATGATTTATTGCGTTCATTTCAGAGTATCATTTTTCTCGCAAAATAAAGGCGCGACGTCGTCGAATCATGTTGACGCTTCTCTGTGTAGCAAGTTAAGTTCGCAAGCTATCGAGAACGTGAAGACGTTCCGATCGAACAGGTAGTCTCCATCACTGATATAAATAGAATCCGATTTGTCGGTTTTATTTTTGTGACTTTTTATTTGTGCGCTTTTTTTTTATTTCAGTCGATTCGCGAGCGACCTTCGAGCTTACACTCTCTCTCTCTCTCTCTCTCTCCCTCGTGTAAGCGCTTTCTGCGAGCGATATTGCTTGAGTGGTAGTAATTAAGCTGACCGATGCGCAGTGCAATATTGATAGTTCGCGGTTGTTCTTTGTTTAAGAATTACGGAGAGCAGAACTAGACCGAGGCGAGCCCGGCAGTGAGAAAATTATGGCGATCGAACAGGTTGGCGCGATTAAAATAGAACGGGGCCAGCTATGACGAAGCGTGGCTGGTAGGAAGGTGCCTATTGCGCGAGTTGAAATTGGGAATCGTGTGCGCAGTTGTATTTCTGGCAACTCGCGACAACCAAACCTTCGCCGAGCGATATTTAAAATTCGCCGAACGCACGCACGCGCGACGTAGTTTTTCGGCGGACGATGAGGGGAAGCGTGTCTGATAACGCAAACAAATATTATTTCTTTCTCGCGGCATTGCGCTCGAACCTCAGGAATTTGTCTGCGTCAATGCGAGCGACGCGGTAATCGCGGTTAAAATTAGCGGGTGATTATTTAGAGCAATCTCGCGGTGATTCGGAAGAGTCTCCTATTGAGAAATCGAGCGCGTTTTGAAGATCAGCATCTGTCTGTGTGCGTGTGGCACATATATATGTATAATACATAGGTTTACATTTTCTTGAAAAACATCTCTAACCACTAACGCAGCCTTGACACCGTCCAGAATAACACGGTGACGCTGGAAACAGCGCGAAGAATTCTAAATCGAAGAAGTTGCTTAGCACGCAGTATTTCCAGGCGTTCACCGCCGCCGCGCGAGACCGAGTCGAATCGCAGTCGCGTCTCCAAATGACATTTTACCTGGATTGCACGGACGATAAAGCGTCATTTCGCGCATGCAGAGCCGCGCCAGAGCGTAAAACGGCCGCGAAACTAATCGCTCTGATTTATTAGCGGCGAGACTACTTGAACGTGACCCGAGCAAATCACTCGGATCGTCTTGAAAAGCGCGCATTTCGTGAACGACCGTCTCGCACGAAATTAGGGCCTTCGCTGACGGTCATCGCCGAATTCTCGAAAACGAGTAACTAAAATCAGCGCCTGTTCATCGGCTATTCCTGTGTCCAATTGACCTATTATCCCGCGACGAAATTGAAACGATGCCGTTCACGTTGCGGAGAGAGAGAGAGAGCGGAACAAAGTCGCGAATTGAAACGCAATTGCAATGCAATCGGGCACGTATTTCATTATTTTCAGCGCAATATTGATTGATATGTAAACAGAGTCACATAGAAAGAGAAAGAGAGAGCGAGAGAGAGAAACAGAAACAGTCGTGTACAAATAATAAATTCTTCTGCTTAGTCGGGGGAGGGCAATTGAATCAACATTAAACGCACCAGCCATTATTGACAAGTACGCATTATTTATTATATTTAATTATAAAATGATGCAACTGCTTGCACTTTATAAATTTTCGTTTATACGTCTCGCCAGTTTGTATTTCATATTTTAATACGTTTTATTATAAATATTGACATGTACCAATGTATGACAAAATCAGAACACAGACGTTCTCATTATATATCGCGAGAGAGAGTTTAGTATAACAAACGCGAGGAAAGCAATAAACAATGCGATGTAATATACCGAGAGAGATACTCGATAAGGATACTTAAGTCGCTTAAATCCGACAAGATGGAAGAGAGCGCGGCGATATATATTTTTCAATTTCGCTATTATGATCGTCTACGCGCTATTACATTATAACACTGCGTTTTAAACGCTAATACGACCAGAAGCGCTTGTAAATACGGAACTTCGATAATCGATTGTACGTTTATTGGTTGCAACGATAATCCAGATTGCCCTTAATCCGCGTGTACGGATGTTCGGAAATACGCTCGCGAGAGAAGTCCGATTGTAAGCAATATTTTACTGTAATCGCTATTATCTTCTATCGTTTTCGAGCTGGAAACACGAAGGCACTCGCGGCTCAAAAATAGTGGAAGGCCACGAAACCGTGTTATCTCCTCTCCCGATTAATTGCGCCTCTCTGCAAAGAACGGAAAATTGAATTTCCATTTAACTGACTGCAAAGGTTTGAAAAAAAAAAAAAAAAAAAAAAAAAAAAAAAAAAAAAAAAAAAAAAAA
>QVNW01003313.1:0-17277 GCA_014825475.1 Pseudomyrmex flavicornis
AAAAAAAAAAAAAAAAAAAATATCGAAGCTGTCTCTCTCGCGCGCGCGCGATTTCCGACAGAATTGTTGCTTCGTGTGTTTCGCTCCCGTCGAGAAATTTTGCCCGGATAAATCTCATATCTGGAACTGTCATCGACTCCGGTGATTTATATTTATGAACGAAGATTAAACTCGCTCAAATATAGCCGACTCGTTGAATCCGACGGATCGTGTTTCACATCCATTGCGATTCCGACGGTAATTATAGTTTCATGACTATTTTAGCTGCGGAATATACGTTCGGAGTATTATATTTGCAGCACGGAGATCGGAATACGATGTCGATTAATTATATATACGCGCCCGCCGGATTCTCCGGCAAGTATCTTTTATCGTTTACTGAAACTTTGATGCGACGCGACGTTGTTTTCCTTTTGACAATTTCTCAATTTCCGGCTGTCCTCAAATGTTTTTTTTTATTTTGCGTTCATATAGCGTCTGATTTAAAAATTTTTTATTTGAAATACGAAAATGAAAACTATTAATTTGTCAAAGTTCTTATCGTTGAGTTCATCAAAAAATATTTATACACAGAAGATCTAATCACCTTGTATAACTTTAGTTTCTACCGGCATGTATGCGCGTTTTTTATCTTCTGTTCGTGTTCGTGTGTCTACACGAACGTAAGTACATTATCGTCTCTTTAGTAAAAGTAGCGACCGTTTCGAACGGTATTGAACGATTTAGAAAAAATCGTAATTATTTGTGCATTTATCCACCGAGGAAGAAATCTCTTCCTGAAAGTCTCGAGTGGTGCACAAGAGCATTGGCGGTAAAAGACTACCAGTTCTTCTTTTGGAGCGTCTCTTGAGCAGTCGAACATCTGTCGGAGTGGCTTCTTTGCCCTCACCACGCTCGGAACGACGCGGTGTGGCGCGACAAGCCACGGAATTGAGGGGGTACGAAAAGGCTCTTCAGTTTTCTTGTCGGTGGTGTCTGGAGGGAAGATTAAAATTTCTTTCTAAGCGTTCATCTTGAAGAGATTCACATCTGGGCGTCTCGCGCAAACTCGTTTCTTTTCGATTCTCTTTCTCATTCTTATTGTTAACTTTACAGAATGCTTTACATTTCTGTTGACGGTTGACAATTTAGACCACCATTCCCTTCCCTTCCGGTGTCATTGAAGAATTTAATCAGGCGTACGTATTTGTTTACACAATTATAAGAAATTAAAACTAACCGGTACTCTTGTTCAAATTAGAGAAATTAAGCGTAGTTTAATCGGGAAACGTGCTAATGGATAGCTAGAGTGTCGAGTCGATGAGGTGGAGGATCAGATTTGCTTCCCTTTCGACGATCGATCACCGGCTAATGTCGTGATAGAGGGGATCAAGGACATAATGGCACCCAACGGACAGCTCGATAAGACATCGCCGGCGGTTTCGTGCACACGCGGTGTATCGTATATACCTCCTGCCTCACCTTTTTGCCCGTTGAGGTTAGGACGAGCACGGCTAATCCTATTGTAGGGGGGTATAATTGGATCCGTCCACCCCTGTCCACTTCATTCCTTTCCCCTTATATCCCCTGTGCGGAACAATCTAGTCTGGTGCCAACTCGTCTTTCGCCAGAACTACTTAGCCCTTTGTCTAATCCTCCTCTCGTCCCTCTCGTAACTTCGTTATACGACCTTTCGGCCGTGCGTAAAGGGTCGCGCGTGAAAGCCGGACATCTTGTTGAAAAATCAATTCCGTAGAAGAAAACCATCTTCTTGGCCGCATTCCAGCGATGGAATTTTATTGCCGATTGTATTTCGCGTGATAATTCGACATCTTTTAAAGCATCGCAAAACGATTGAGAATCCATAGTTTTCTTCATTGATTTTTCTATTTTATTTTTGTTACTTTATCACATAAGAAAAAAACATCATAAAACTAAAATTTTCCTAACACGATTACATAGAAATGCTCGGAGATTAACAGGTGCGGTGTGTGTTTTACGACTGCGGCACTGACAAGAAAATCCCTTAATTTGATTACTTTCAACACCACTCGGTACTTTCTTTATTGAACACAGTCTCCAAGACCGCCCACGATGTTCGGGGTTCATTATAATGGACAGAGTCAACGGGGAATTATCTAATGAGGATGCTTAACTTCTAAGCGAGCATTCAGCTCAACACACTTTAAAGATTAAGCCGCTTTCTTATAGCCCCGTATCGTATTCGTCTAATCTCACGTGACAACGTTTCACGATTTATTATGACATTTGCTTGTTATGTTATACTCTTTCTTTTTTTTCTCATAACTATTTTTACCGAAAGTAGAATAGGTTTTTTTTTTGCTGCAATAATTTAAACACCACGTGTTCTCTTTTTATCTGCATATTTGACGACGATGTGTTTCAGGGAGAGAAAGATTCTTTAATGAAATTCTATGATTAAGACGCTCGGTAACTGGCACGAAACATGCTTCTGGCTTATTCACGACGATATTTTAATATACTTATTGATTACATCGATAATTTGCCATCCGAGTCGAATAAAGTGATTATAATTTCCGTCTTATGTACTTTTAATGCTTTTAGTGTTGCATGCAATTTGATCGACTTTAATCTATAATTATAGCGCGCGTTTCTCGCGAGCGTGGAACATTTTTTTTTTTTTTGCTCGAACGTGATAGAGAAAGCTGTCGATTGATCCTGATAACGTCAGATTATCATACTTCAATGTCGAGGAGCGAACGAACGTACAATTAGCCGGCGGGACCCGCGCGTTTACGTATAAATTATTCGTCACTGCCATAATTATTTATATGTCAGCCTGTGTGCGTGTCGCTTCCACGAAGTCTGATTTGAATATTTCGAAAGTGGTCTCCCGTTTAGACACCGCGGACACCTAGTTATTAAAGCTCCACGTTCGTTCGCACGCGGGGAATAAAAAGGAGTTAACACGTGGAATAAATTACAGAGCACACGTGGATCTTTGTATCCGCTATGTAAAGAATTTAAATTGTTCTATTGCAAACGTAAACGGCTTTCGCAATTGAAATCCGTTACGACAGTTGACACGAAACGACCGACGGCGATTAAATTCTCAATTTACCCTTTTTGTTTTTTTTTTTGTTTTACGCACACGCGCATGCATATATATACTATATATCTGTTATTCGCGCGATGCGAAAAAGCCACGAGCGGGATTGATGAAAAAACGATTACGATTTTAATAATTTATGATTAAATATATCACATTAAATACATCACACACAATTAAATCGTCTCATTTTGCAATTTTATTGTAATGGTGGAAAGAAATACTTGCATAAAATTTGCATCAAATAATAATTCTCTCGATAATGACGGAGAGAGCTGTCACCCAGGCGGCGTTTTAGAAGTGAATGGAATTGCAACAATAAATAAAAAAAAAAAAAGCAAGAAAAAAATCTACAAAATCTACGTCTCTAAAGTGACATTAAAATACGTTTCAAGAATATTCGCGGTATATTTCGCGGCGCTGAAACTTGTCAGCCTTATGCAAATTTTCACTTTATACTTCGCGTTAATTAATTAAATATTCACGGCTAGTATGCCGCACGAATATCATATGTATATCATTAGCTGCGAAGTTTTTGCTATTTATCACGTTGCTCCCACGTACACACTCAACAACGAATATTAGAGTTTTTTCCTCTCCTACGCTATAATCGCTGGAATGTTGAAATTTATAGCCTGATAAGATTGCAAATATTTTCCGCTATCGATGATCGAAATCGCGCGGCATGTTTCGATATAACAACTATAATATTGCCGTAAAACAAGCAAAACTATTTTACACTTCATCTGAAAGCAATATAAAGAGAATTAATCACATGAATCCATCTACTTTATCGCGAGTTGAAACTTAAAATCGATTTTTTCATCGACTTTTATTTCGTACATTAAATTACTCGTTGCAATGTGGTTTTGTGTATGTTATTGTTTTAATTAAAATGAAGTTACATATTACAACAATAATAAATCAAACGTCAGAATATTTTTTTATTCTAACATTTTATAAATTATAAATATTATATTCTTCATTTAAAAATATTATATTCTTTGTTGGAAAGTGTGGATAATAATATCGCGTAAGTACACACTTCTCTAAAATCAAATCCAAACAACGTGCGTTGGTGAATGGAAATCGTTATGTAATCTCAGTAGCGTTTTATTTTACGAGCAAGATGAGAATAAAAGCGCACGACCGGTGACCGGTGCTGCGGCCTCCGACAAAAATGGGATGTAATAGCTCGCGATGCCTATCTCCATGAGCGAAGGCGCTCGTTCGTATTAATTAACCAAGAACACTCACTCGATTTCTTAACTTAGCCGAGATTGTCGCCAAGTGGTGATTATGTTCAAGCGCGTCTCCTTATATGACGAACATGAATGAAAATTTTCCGAAATCAGCTTTGAATATATTTTGTATCTCGTAAATTATCTGTGAAATTATCTGTTTTATATGTTCTAAATTGAATATATGAATATCCGAAGCACACTTGTGTTTATATATATTGGTAAATTATTGCGGCATTACACGCGATGTTTAGATGTTGGCGTCGTTAAAGAAAAGTGAGAAAGCATTAATTTCAAATAAAACGTACGGTAATGGGTCTTAAGAGAACGTCTGAATGAAAAATCCGACGCAGGAAGGCTTAATTGCCATTCCACGGATTACGTACGTGTGCGCACGTCAGAAGACGCGAAGGCTACTGCATCTCTCGTTTTTATTACTGTTATTTATCTGTCCGGTATAATCTCGGGACAGCGCGGCCCCGAAGGATTAAATTCAGGTTGGCTGCTCCTCGCTCGCAAGGTCAGTCTCATTTTGTACTGTCGCTCTCGTATCCATTTAAGTCTGCCAGTCTCGCGCGCAGTGATTCCCATCGCGCAGCTCTTTTATAAAAATACACACACACACACAAGTGTAAATTTTGCAATCCTGCGAACTTTTAATCGCATATTTGCGTATTTTGGATATAATTGCCGAAATATATTTTTTGCGATGATACAAAGTATGTAGATAAAAGAAGGGGAACAATTCTGATGATCGCTCGTTCGGAATAAATCAATCAGATCAATGAATTCCACCTATATCGAAAAACATTTTCTGAAATTGATTTTTACTTTCGAAGGAATAAACCGTTCTCCGAGGGGTGATGATAACTAAGGGAAAGGGTGACCGATCGTTAAGGCGGGATCGTAAAAATAAGACGACGATGCCTCGTTCCGATAAGGCGGAATGAGAAGTTAGGACGGCTCCTAGTCACCGCGCTCTGCCGCCGTCATAGTCGTCGTCGTCGTCTTCGCGGCCACGGCTCGCTTGACGTGGAAGATAACCTTCTCGGGGAAAGTTCCTTCATTAGCCGCGTAATTGCGTCGTTCTGGGCGAAGCGTGTGTACACGTCGGGGGCTGAGACAACGCGGCGCGGAGTGGCGGTTCGTTCTTCGCGCGCGCGCCAACGCACTGCGGGACGTAGCACGGAACGAAAGAGGAACTTTAAACAAGCCGGCTGTCTTCGTCGCGCCGTCGCCGTCGCCGTCGCTGCCGCGAGTCTCGGGTCGCCGTTTAATAACGCATGCAATTACGCCGCAATTTGCTTTTCGTATTTGCCGTAATGCAGGAAAATCGCGGCTAACCTGTCGGATGTGTGTCCCGTATGTGATGCGGCTATGCCTTCCGCTCGCTAAATGCAATTAACGTGACTATTTTTATCCCGCGCGCACGCGCGCGCGCGCGCGCAATTTAGGCTCGCTCTTTCGCAGAACGCGAGAATGTAAATTTTTAACGTGACTCATTAAAATAGTAATTTAATATCACTCGAGTCGCACAGCGCGAGAGCATTCCCGGAATTTTTCTGCAGCGAAATTCTTTTTTTTTTCGACAAAAACACGACACGACCGATTTTTTTTTTTTTTTTTTCACAAATGAAACCAGGAATTCTAAAACGTTCAATGTACGGTCTCTGCGTATAGCAGTTTTTACAGAAAAGTTTCGGCAAGTTTAATTTTCGAAGTAATTGTCGCGATGCGGTGGCTCGTAAGGTGTTTTTGAGACACAGCGCGGCGGAAATTCGGAACCGAATTATCGAGGAAATAATAACTGAAAATCCACGAAACAACTCGATTTCGAAACGGAAGTCGAAATTTTTTATTTTCGCGATATTGGAGATTCTTGCGCTCAACGCGGGGTTTACTATTTCACCTCCGGCCGCGCTTTAGTTTTATTTCGTACGCGGCGGAGAATAGGAGTTTCGTTTTATAACTTTTCCGATATAAAACGGGTGGCCAATCCGCGGGAATGAAATGTTTTTAATTTCAGTTTTGTTACCATGAAATGGAAATTGCTTTTGATAAGCGAAACATATGCGAACGGTCGATGAAATTGTCGCGGAAATGTTTGCGAAGTTTTCAAGAGCGATTGAGTTACGTTCGTTTGTCAAGAAGATATATTATACGCGAACGTAATATCGCGTCTTGATTGCGATGATTGTCAACGGAATCCGATTATAAATCTCGCAAGAAAATTTTCACGTATATTCAGACCGAAAGATCAAAAACTCGCGCGCACACTCGTCTTCTCGCGATCGATCGACGGAAATTGCCGGTTATAAGCGGCGTTCACTTTCCGCGAGGATTCGAGAACACCGCGAACGAGGATTTGGAACGCAGCCAGGAAGCAATACCTGGAAATCTGTCGGACAATTCGATTTCGTCGAGAAAGCGAGTGCGTGCAAGAGAGAGAGAGAGAGAGAGAGAGAGCACGTCGTCGTCGTCGAGAAACTTGTTTACCGCGCTGATAATGGTATTCCGGCCGGTGCATCGCCGGCGGTCGTGTTCCACCGGCGCTGTTAATGGACTTACGACGAATCGCAGGGATTTACACGGCATTACAAACGCGTTTGCGACTAATCTCTCTCCTCGCGTGTGAGACCGGTCTGCCTGCCGTTGACAGTCGCACCGACGACGACTGCCGCGCCGCGTTACTCTATCTCCGGTCTCGGAAGCAATTTTCGCTCGGATTAGCGGTTTCGATCGCGTAACGTCATCTTCAATCAGCGACGGCCATTGAGCCGGCCGTTGTCGCTCGCGCTTGATATCTTGGTTCGGAGTTAATTAATTCTCACGCGGAAAGTGTGTTTGAGAAAAAAAAATAAAAAAGTAACTACAATAATTTAGAACTACAATTTCGACTCGCGAAGCGTAACAATGACTTGCAACTTTCGAGTGAAAAGTAATTTCGTGTTTAATCAACGACGTGATTCTGGAATATACGATTATATCGTCCGCGCACAATTATACGAAGGTAAACGACGGGTGATGGAAGATTGTATCAAACGGTGTAATTTTTTTTTTTGAAGTGTGTTATAAAATAGTAAGTAGAAAAACAGCAGTTTGAATTTGCGAGTCGACTTGTATAGACGAGCGCGAAATCAGGCTTGTGAAACGAAGCGAGCTTTCCTCGAGACACTTGGAACCTGCGTAACAGAAACGCGTAGCCTCCGTTCGCTGAAGGCGCGCGCTCGTTTCGAATCGATAAATTTTTCTGACGTAAACGCGGCTCTCGAACGGTCGGGCATTAAGTTCGTCGTGTCGTTTATCTGATCCTAAACGACGCCGACGTCATCTTGTATCACCGGGAGCGGTAGTTTCTACGATCGAATAATTTGCTTGCATAATGCAAGCGCGCCCACGCAACGCCCACGCGTTGGCCGCGGGTTGAGAACCCTCGTGCGCTTTATACCGGCTATTAGTGATAATTTGTTAGATCGACGACGGGACACGATCAAATGCGATATTACGCGCACGAACACGTGATAGTTTCACACGCGCGTGCAAAATTGTGTCGGAAAATTTCGCTCTCTGCAATGCTGCATGAACGTTAACCATCTTCTCGCGCGCGAAGATAAAACGTTAATTTCATGACGGCCACACTTAATAAACTCTCGTGTACTTAACAGAACGCGCTCTTCTCTAAGAAGATAAAAGTAACATACGTGTACGTATATTTTTATATAGTCTTTGTTATTGACAGAGTTTCCGCGTATAAAAGAAAATATATACATATGTATATATATAGGTTTTTGCGATAAAAATTTGCAGTTTCCTTCCTTCAGCGATATTTTTATCGCACCGCGATGACTGCGCGTTCACTTTGTGAACGCGCGCGACAGAGTAATGACTCTGTTATGGTGGAAATTATGGCGAGGATCTCTCCGCGCGCCGCCACGCCGTCGCGAGGCAAGAAATTATTTTCTTGCAACGCCTTCTACGAAGCCCGCGCGAGTCCTTAAAGTTCTTAGGGCTTCATTCCCGAAGGCCGTAAGAGGAATCGTACGTACCTTTTGCGGCGCTTGTTCTCACTTAACGAGATGCGTGTTCTCGCGCTGAGGATATAACCGGCCGGTGGTTTTCTTACGATCGGGGCCTGCTTGCCCCGTTGTTTTGCGTCTCGCAAGGCCGCGCGCAACGTTCCCCAGCACCGAAAAATGTTCGACAATAAAACGCGCGACCGGCGCGCTGTTCGAAGCTTGCCGGTAGAACAGCAGAATAAACAGCCGTGTACACGGTCGCTAAACAAAAAAAAGAAAAGCGTGTAAAATAAATTAAAAAGTTTAAATACAACGCGTTAATTACACGGAAAAAGGATCGCGACACACAAATGTGTATATTTTTGTTTTTTCGAAAATTCGTTTTTAAACCAGCGAAATGATTGTTTTTTTTTGACGTATCATTATATTATGTATATACCGCTGCAGATCATCATTGCGCGATACATGTACAATGTGTGCACATTCCCTACTATCGCCGATACTTTTTTTTTTATTATCAGTATTATTATCTTTGTTATCGCAATAACGACCTTAATTATACGCGCACGTGTGTCGCGCCATCGCGGACATACGATACGTACGTACGTACGATTGTTGTTAGCAACTGAAAATACAATCGAATATTCCCATTAAGCGTCAGCCAATTATCGCGCGATATACACCGTCTATTATTTTGTTGGTTCGGATAAAGCTCCACATCGGGCGCGCGCGGGCGACTCGCCCGATAATAACGGTGTAAAGTTGAATCGCACGCGCCGACTATTCGAGCGGATTAAAAATATAGCTCGTCGAGCTGTGCTTATCGATTTCGGACACTTGACGTTGGACTATTCGCGAAACGATGATTCGACGGGGCAATGGCGCGAAACTTTTGCGGCGACATCCGGGGCGACGAACGAGCGACGTGCGTCGGCGGGGTCGGCGTTCTCTTATTTTACGTGGAAAGTGGAAAGGGGAAGAGAGACACGGCCGTGCCGCGGTCGGTCGAGCTCGCGTTTATCGCTCTTTCCAACGACGAAGTTTGAATATTCAGCGGCTTCGCGAAGGGGAACTGCGAATAAGCGAGCGCGAGAGAGAGCGAGACGGAAGAAAGAGAGGAAAAGGGCGACCCCCTCGGGAAGGAAACGCGCTCAGGATACCGGGACAAGCCGGGGGATAAGCCGGGCTGAATCTGGTATACATCCCCCAGTTTAGCAATTAGCATCTTGTATTTCGGATCTGGCGTTTCCGCCGCGGAATCCGCAGGAAGAAAACCGACTGAGTCACGACGTTGCCTTCTCTTTCTCTCTCTCTCTCTCTCTCTCTCTCTCTCTCTTTGCCCTTTTGAACCTCGCTCTATCTTCCACCGGTAGACGAATGTATAAACGTTATTGCATTCGCGCGCGAGCCCTCAACTACCTCCTCTACCAACCGAGCAAGCAAGTAAGCAACCAACCAACCAACCAACCAACCGCCCGACCCGGCCGACCAACCAACCACCCGCACCCGCTCGTAATTTAATGGAATTATTCGACAGAGTTACACGCTGTTTTATGCTCGTGTTGAAGGCGCTTGTGCTCGCACTACCGCCGCATAAATATGTATATGTAAATGCAATGGGGAATAAAGTGAAGAAAATATGGAATGATAACGCGACGCGGCGGTTTTGCAAATTGTGTCAGCGCGTCCGGAGAATATTGCGTATTTTTTTTTTCTTTTTTTTCGATGACTCGGCTATATCGCTGTTTTTTCTCTCCCTCGAGAAAACTTGCTCGGCGCGCTGTTGTGCAGCGCTACACAATGCGATAGAACGCGCGATAGATTACTTTCAATAATAAACTGTTTATTATTCAATACCAAATTGTTTGCAAATTGAAGGGAACGAATAAACACGCGTCGGATCGGCGCGCATCTAGATTTTTTTTTTTTCTTTTACAAGCGGTGTAATACAATGAAGTTGTTGCGAAATTGAATTTTTTAAGATAAAAATACCCGAGTTTTCCCGAGTTGTAAAATAACTACGTTACCCGGGAGGAAAACAGCGATGTCGCGCGATTCGGCGAAATGCTTTTCACATTCTCCGTTGTGCCGTCGTTTCTGCTCAATCGGCGTAATAGACCGAAACACACAACGTCCCCGCCATTTTCCCGCGTTCAGAATTTTAGAGGGATACATTTATCGGGGCAATACGGTCGGGCGGGTCCGGGCTCATTACACGCTCAGTCACTTTTTACAGTCCGATGGAAATGCCGCGCGCGATCGGAAAACCAATATCGCGAAAAGCCGTGACATTTTACCTGCCGGGGCGGAATCGATTCTCTCCGCGCGACAAACGCACGCCATTTTCGACACATTCGTCCGGAAATACCAAACGTAGACAGAACCCGATTCGGTTCGAGAAGTTACGTGCGCGCTCGCGCACACACACACTTACATGTGCGCGACGATGTCACGGCTGTTCACGCCGCCAAGTTCACGTGTGTGCAGATGTTTTCTGACGCACGCTCTCGCGGAAAAAAAGCAGCAGCCAGTCGGAAGCGCGTTTAAAGTTCCTTTTAGCGGTGCTTTCAGCGCTTTTTCCGCGGAAGCTCGCTCGCCTGCTTAAATATTAAAATAAGCGAGCGCGGGTGCGCTTGTTCGTTTCCTTTCCCTTCCTCCTCCTCCAGAGAGAGATGAGGGGAAAAAGACTTTCGTCTTCCCTTCTGGCTTCCGGTATAAGGTACACTATTTGCCGACACGACGATGTCGGTACCTTCCGACTACACTGATCGAAATCTTCGTTCTAGTGGAGGGTGAAGATGCGTAAGAGAGCGAGGAAGATAGGGTGGAAGCTTCCGAAACGAAATCTGATCGTGCCACAACATAATCGCTATCGTATATCGTATGCGGTAAACGTGTGTGAATGTGTTGCGACTTTCAAAGTATTGAGGGAAGTTAATTCTGATATTATTTCATTTATTTAACAAATGGAAAAATTGAATTTCAAATTTCTCATTTGCACACGCATTTCTCGTTCACTTTATCGTACGAATTAATTTAAGAGCGACAGAAAAAAAATCAAAAAAAAAAAAAAAATGCGTCGTGCGTTCGTACGAACAAAGTCATTTGATCGTTTTCTTTTTTTTTTTTTTTTGTTACAGGTACGTTGACTGCATTTTTCTCCCTTCGACATCGCCTGCCTAGCGATCGCGCTATTCTCACGTTGATCACGTATGTATCTTTGCACGTGTACAACGTGTCGATATTAATAATGAATGAAATCGTCACACACACGCTTTATTCCCGCACATACCGTTGAAAATTCCGTTTCTTGACTATGCGTCATCTCGCTATCAGTCATATATTAACTCTTCGTTGTCGACGATACTTTGTTCGCGCGAAACACACCCATTAAAATGCGTGCCTCGCCGTGTGTTCTTGCCGCGTTCCGCATTTCGCGTTTTACTCGGCGGCGTTTCTTGTGTGTGATCGCGTACTTTCGCCGTTTTCTTCCTCCTCCTACCGGGCGGCGCGTTAAAACTTTACCTCCACATAATTTCACTTTGTTCGAGCTGAGCGCAGCTGTGCCGGAATTACTCGCTTAAGTCGGAATAGAATTAACTTCCACGACGGCGGATTATTGGTCGCTGTGCTGTGCGCTTTTCGACGTGCTGCTGAATTCCCGACCGTGAAGCGCGCGGGCGCGAGAAAAGTCGTTTGCAGAAATCGGATAACTAACATTAGCCGCGGCGTTAAGCGAAGAATCTCTTCCTCCTCTCCCCCCCTTTCGGTTGGGGGAGGATGAAATTTACGACGGCGCGCTGGCGCGAGATTCGCCGACTCGTCTTTACGCGGAATCGTTTATTCGTTCATCGCGCCGTTTGTTCCCGTTGTGCGCTCTCCGGCGCTGCGTTTCTTTTTTTTTTTTTTTCAGGAGGTGGACGACTCCGGGACGAAGAAGGAGAGAAGCGAGATAGGAAGATTATAAGTGTCGCGTTTCATTTGCCGCTCCTTCCCTCATGCGAAAGCGCGAGGAGCTTTTTATCTCTCCGGGTCTCGACTCTTACGGTAATGCTCCGTGGAAGAGCGGTCTTTACAGGGCTCGTGCTCTCTCGCAGCACTCGCGTCGTTAAATAGATCGACTGTAAAAAAAAAAGGAGAGACGATTTTGCTTAAATTGGAGTTGGCGGGAATTAAGATAAAGCGCGCACAACCGCGAGACGAAACTCCCGTTATTGTTATATTCGCGACTTTTGCTTCACGCGACACGATCGCGACGATCCCCGGATGAAATTACGAACTACGAGACTTTCTAAAGCGAGGTGCGCGATATATTTTCGGTTATTATTCCCTTGATACTTTTAAAACTGTTTTTTAATTTCGGTCTAATTTATATTTTTTGAAGTATTAGAAATTAATGAAAAATATGAGACTAATATTTAAAAGATATTGTACTTCAAATTACTGCTCTTTATCAATCGGTCTACATGTTATATCGCTATCTATTTATCCGTTCGTGCAAAAAGCCATAAAACTCGTAGATGAGATCATTGCGATGCTATTTCGCGAAATATCGTTTTTCCTGAGCGTGTTAGCGCGCCGTTGGCTCTTCTCTCTCTTTCGCATCTTGCGCTGGAAAACAAATCATCGTCGAAATACCGAAAATATTTATCCGCCCTCGCTTGCACGCGACACCGCTCGTTTAGTAAACACCTAAATCGGCCAAATAAACGTCACCGTGAATATAACGCGCTGTGCATGGCGCGCCGTCGCGAAATTGTTGTTTCCCAGGCTGCTTTTTTAGAGACGTGCTTTTATCTCGATTTCCTTGTCCGAACCGGCGAAGCGTTACTCCATATTCTCATTTCTATTTGTCTTCTTTTGACAGATCAAAATATTCTTGGACGCTACGGGGAGAATATACAAATTCTTTCTATCTACTTCAATATATATATATATATATACATATATGTATATATGTATACGTGTTTACCGAAGATTTTACGCTTCTCATATTTTCACGTCGAGAGAAAAGTTTTTGATTGGTCTCGAATACCTCAAACAGAATTGTTTTCGCAAGCTCTTGAAATTGAATTAAACACTTCCGAGAGAACACGCGCGCACACTGAGCACAAGTAGTTATTAAAAAACAAAAAAACAACAAAAAAATAATTTGTATATGTTCGATACACATTTTTTTATAACTATGTTTTGCGCGCAAATTGTTCGCGGCTTTATTTATTTATTTATTTTTTTCACATTTTAATTTAATCTCGCATCGCGCGTAATACACACGTCGCGTATATATTTTTATATAACGAAGATACGTGTTTATCGCACCGTGATATCCCTTATCCGTCGGAAGCCCGAATCTTCCCCTCATCCGTTTCTGGTTTTTAAAGGAAGGCAGGAAAAATACTTAATACTCTCGTTCCCCTCTGCGTTTCTTTTTTTTTTTTTTAAAGAGCGCTTTTATCGTGATTCCCTTCGCGACCCAGTGAGCGTCGTCCGTCGTGTTTGCGCGGATCTTTTGTCGGCGCGGATCTCTTTTTGCGATGGAGGAAGGACGCGCGCGGGCAGACACGCCGAAAAGCGAGTCTTCCGGAGACAGAGAAGCCTGACGCTTTGCGAAAGCTTTTACCGAAAACTGCTCCGCTCTGTTTCTGTGTGTTTACGCGCCAAACGAAAAGCCAAGGGGACGTATACACCGTGGGATACGCCCGGTCGTATATCTGCGGTAGTAAGTACAAAGATTATCTAGCCTGTTTCGAAGGACGACGGTGTTGGTGCTCTCTTGCGACGACGACGACGACGACGAAGAAGAAGACGGAGGGCGGAAGCGTTCTCGCAGGGAGGGGGGGAGGAGAAGATCCCGATAGAAGGCTAAGTGCATTTGGCCAGCTTCCAGTCGACGACGAACCCGTGCGCGCGGCTTTTCTCAACGGGAAATCACCGTGGCGAGAACCCTCTCGCCTCGTTTCGCCTCATCTCGCCTCGGTACGCCCGTCACCTGCCTTCTTTCTTCCTCCTTTCGAATCGTCGATTCCATACCGTCGTCGTGTGTCCATACGGAGTAGCACGCAGTGGTACTCATCCGGAAGTTATCCGAAACAAACAATACGTTGCGGTGTGTTGAAGATTTTCAAAAAAACGATAATTAAATGAAAAACAAAAAAGACATTTTAATGTCAAGTGTCGACGTGTAAACAGTTTAGAAAAGAACAGGCATTTAATTTTTCGAGTTATCGATCTTTGGAAATTCGTTTCGGAACAACTTTATTCGACGTCGCAATCGCGACACAATGTCGTAAATCTCCCCCAATGTCGAAAATCTCTTTATCTTAACACGTGAGCAGCAGCGATAACACGCGTCTGATACGGAGAGAAAAGATATGTATGTGATATAAACTCACGGCAGAAAGAAGATTGAAAGCCACTGTCCGGAGACACATCGTCGTGGAGTCTTTGTAGCGTTCAATCCCCTCGAAGTTTTCTTCCCAACCTTCTACTGTCACCCCCCTAAAGCTAAGGTTCAAGCTCCGGCGCTCGTTGTCTGTCCGTGGCGGTAAAGGTTTTTCGAGATCGCGTCGGAGCTTTCGTATAAAACGTTCGCTGCATGAGAAGCTCGATAGAATGCTCGGAGAACGTCTCGCGATATTCGGTGATGTGATTCCGAACGTATTGTTCGTGAATTCGTAGACACTGATCTTTTTTAACAGTGGGAAAAAAAGGAGTTTACACGGGAGAAATGTAAAAATACATTTCGCGTGATTCGCGTTGTTGATGTATAAATAAATTCTCACGGCGAAAAGTAGCCGCGAAATGATCATTGTCGCAGTAAATCACGTCGCATGATGCGTGACTAACACGCGAAATGCATCAACGAGTCGCAGATTAGTTTTGCGCGAGACACATAGTTTCCTTTACCTTCTTCTTGCACGCGCGCGTGCGCCTATTCCGGGTAATTGGCTTTTGCTTTCCGGTGATGATAAAGTCCCTGATTATTTTGAGCTCGCAAAGTCCCGCGCGCTTTTGTTTCGATGCTTTGTAGTCCGGAGAACGGCCGGTTCAGCTGCGGAGCGTCTTGTAAAAAACCACTTGAGTGGCGGAACGTGAAGGCGCACCGCCAAGGGATGCGAAAAAGCTTGCTGAGACACATTAGTCTCGGCGAGGGTCAACGAGTGAAAATAAATGGCCCATTACTTGGTCGGGAGAGTACCAACACCGCCACGACGTCCCCTGGTATATGTCTCGCACTCTCCTCTCCGTTTCTCTCTCTCTCTCTCTCTCTCTTTCTTTCGCTTTCTTTCTCTTTCGAGTCTTGGAATTTAACGGACCGACGATGTACGAGCTAGCTTCGAGAATAATAGAACGTAAATACTGCGATAAAACGATAGGACCTGTTACGCCATTCTCATTCCGCCGTGCATACATCGTAAATTGAAGTCTGACTAGAAAGAAACGTATGTGATCTGAAAATGCGCGAGAAATTGATTTTACCGCGGTTAAGAAAAGAAGTCTCTCGCATTTATTATCGCCCGAGTAATTAGAAATCTATACTTTAATGATTTTAGAAACCATAATTAAAAGACGATATTTTGTTTTGTATTTAAATACTTTTGAAATATCTATTTATTTTATGCTCTGAAATTGATTTGTTTTTGCGTAAAACAAATACTATAATTTTTTGTCAATTACATCAGTTTGATGTTCGCAAATAATCTAATTCCAAAAAGTCGCAAAATGTCTTAATTTTTCTGCAGTTTTAGAGCAGCTTGCAAAAAAAAAACAGATACGGTCTTTTTCTAATTTTTTGCGTCCCGCGATTCGTCGTAGTCTGTGCGGAAATCGCACACCTGCTCAGCGAACGCGCACCGGTCGGCCGAAAACACGGTTCGAAACAAAAATCGCACCGGATCGTTCCCGTGGGCCAGCGGCCGGCAAAAATTAATTGGCGACGTTGCACGGACGCGTGCCCGGAATCACTTTCGCGGAGCTTTTTCTCGACGGCGACGGGATATCGGATCGTGAATCGACGCGGCACCGAAGTGGTTCAACCGGTAGCCTCGGTCGCCGGCGGCCGAATTTCCAGACTCGACTGTGGCGAAGATTTTGAACCGATCATATCGGAAGAAATTAGGTTCAAGGCCCGTATCGCCGCTCGAATATGTATATCGCACCTTGAAGGAAGATAATATCGATAAAAAAAAAATTACAAAAAAGTACGAAACAAAACAAGTTTGAATTTTTTAGTAGGCCAGACCAGGGTTTGGAATGCAAGATAAATTTGGGTCTACTTTACTTAAGAAAAAAAAAAACCTTCCCTAACAAAATTTATCACACTCTAAGATGTATTTGAAACACGACACGGGAAGATTACATTATTGTCAGTTCGGTCGTTGGGTGTCTGATGGAAATTGTTGTTTCACAAGTGAAGAGAATATTACAGTGATTTATTTTTATCGCAGTCTTGAAAATTTCATCAGAAACACGAAAATAACGTTCGAAATTTGCTACTCCATTTGTGAATAATCCAGCACTTCGCACGGTGACGTTAACAACGTCGCGAGAATCATTTGAGTAGGGTGTGAAGAGGGAGCGTACATGTCACGAGCACTTTATCTCGCGCGAAGAGAGAGAGAGAGAGAGAGTTTCCAGCGAAATCAATGCTCGGTGGGTGAACAACTTTCAAGTTCTCGTTTCTAACCTCCCCGAGTAAAAGCTCGTCGTGAAGGAGCCCGGGTGGGGAGGACGTGGAGCCGGATAGGCCTTGTCGCTACCTTAATTACGTTAGTCACATTATGCGACGTTTCTCCCTTGTTTCGTGAGTCGCCGCCATGAGACCCCTCGGGTAAACGATGCCAGCGTTAACGTCGGTATAAAGCCGCCACCACCACCACCCCCGGTCGGCCTGCAGGTTTCGTGGCGACACCGACGACGAATCGACCGTGGTATCGTCGGTACGGCGCCA
>QVNW01003314.1:0-13369 GCA_014825475.1 Pseudomyrmex flavicornis
GCTTCGCCAATCGAAATGTTTTTATCAAGAGAAAAACAGTCACTGAGTAGGACAGAAGTATATCTTCTGTCTCTCAGATCTTGCTCGCACCTCCCACTCATTGCTTGAATATTCCCACTCCATATCTATAAGCTCTATGGTGTTGATTAACACGATATTTGCGATATATTTATTGTTTAAAATTTAAGTTTCGCAATCGCCAATATATCTCTCGTTCTTTTCATCTCAGTTACGCCGACGCGCTCGAGAGGATCATAAACATTCTGGCGTTGGGACAATTTGTTATCAGCACCGGTTTGGTTTGCTTCGCGGGATTTCAAATCACTTTGGTTGGATTCGTTCTTTTGTAATAAAAAAATGTTTGAAAAAAAAAACGCATTGAATATTAACACAATGTCGTTCCAGATGATGAAGGACAAAGCGCGCTTGATGAAGTACTCGGCCTTTCTGAACTCCGCCATTCTCGAGCTCTTCATGTTCAGCTTCAGCGGAAACAGATTAATAGACGAGGCGAGTGTTTTGTGCAATCGTTTTCTTTTTCAAATCTCTCTTTCCTTCTCTCTTTCTCTTTTGTAAATTGACGTAATTCTGTTTTTTTTTTGTTGTTCAATTTAATACGTCGTCGCGATACATCAAGCGCAACGCACAATTTTAACGAGCGACGAAAAGACTCGATGCACGCGGTAATTGCATCAACCGATTACCCGTCGCGTGTATCTTCATTAGCGCACGGTTCACCGATCTCACAATCGTCCTGTAATTAATTTACGGTCATCGCTTGTAACGAACCAGAGCGACGCCGTGGGCGAATCGGCTTACCGTAGCGACTGGGTCGGCGGCACTTTCGGCCGGAGCTTGCAGATCGTGATGATGCGGTCGAAGGTATCCAACAAAATCACCGCCGCGAAATTTTACAGCATGTCCCTCGAGAGCTTCTCTCAAGTGAGTGCGATCGCATTATCAAACAATATCCGAAATATATCGAATGGATAATCAATTACCGCAATTATTTTGTTAGAGTTTTAAGGATGGAACATAAAAAAAAAAAAAAAACGCGAAGAGAAGAAATATATGTTTAATTTTTCTGTATATTTTCTACGAGCTGTGAGAAACAAAAAACCACGGATAATTGTTTGCAGGTGCTCGGCACATCCTTTTCCTACATGATGGTACTGACGGCCATGAAAGAGGAGTAAGGATCAGGCAGTAATCGGAGAGTGCGGAAGAAGAGGAGAGAAGGAAGGGAGGATTTTATACATCTCACAGAGAACACGCTAGTCGATCCGTTAGTCCGAAAATATCATGCGAGGATCAAAGGAGGGGGACGGCTGCTGCTTCGTCTGAAAGTCAGCGGCGCACTTTTAAGATCGACATAAAAGACGGATGAAGCCGTCTTAAGGGGAGACCGGGGATGAGGAAGGCCGTACGCGGGAAATGGAATACGCATGGAGGAGGGAGATCCTGTGATTAACCGAAAATGTCTCTCTCTTCTCTTCGTTTGTACGTGTTCTCTATTAAATATGAGAAACGCGTTCTTCCCTCTCGAGCGCAGACACAAAGCAAATTGCCTTCTGATTAATTTCCCCCGTTGATAGATTCCCCGCGTTAAAGCGCGGTCGCCACCCCCCCTCCCCCCGTTCGCGCACAGCACACTAACCCAGTAACTCCGCGCGAGACACGACGACTGTGTGCCCTCGTTGCGCAATACGGGGGCAGCAGCGTAATCAACGATACCCGCAACAGCGACGATTCGTCCTTGTCCGTTCCGCCGAGTTTGGTCTTTGCTAAATTACAGGGTGATCCGTAAATCGCGGCTTCTGGTTCACAATGGCAGGATTCAAGTGGTGATGAAGGTGAAAGCGCGGCCATTTGTTACACCGCCGTCATGAGCGTCTTTCATGCGAGCTTTGTTTTCCACAGCGGAAGTATCTACTAATAGATGAATGTAATCCCTTTTTTTTTGTTAGATTCTTTGAAATAATACATATTTTCTGAACAATTTTTGTCGAAAATCGTCAGTTTTAGTTTTAAGTATCGAATCCTTGAAATTTTCTGCGAAGTTTCTCTGCCGCGAAAGCTGAATCTTTCCCATAGACGTCATCAATCAAGGGGATGTAGGAAAAATTAGATTGTTATATACATTTTTTCTCGTTATATATTTTTTAAATCATTATATATACGTGTGTCCTCTTTGTAGCAGCAACTTTAGAGTAGCAACTTTAGAGTAGCAACGTTAATTCTAGTGTTTCCGAAGAGTTCTTAAAAATTCTATATATTTAGATTGTTTTCTCTCTCTCAAGATCATAAATTCCCGATTCCGACTTTCTCGAACATTAAGCTTCGGATAAACTACTTAATTCTCTCGATTCTCGCACTCGCACGAGCCTTTAAATCCTTCGTTCTCGACAGCAACGAGAACTTGAGTATAGGTGTATGCTCGAAATTGCTTACTTCCACCCTACTAACGAGACCGCGTCGCCGTTCGGTATCTTATGGGAAACGTCTTGTACACATAATTCACCGACGACTCACACTGTTCTCTTTTCCGGGCCGATGTCGTCGGGCGGCAAGAAGTCAGATAAAACGTTCGGACGAAACGGGGCACGATGAGTTAGGCCGAAGCTCGCTCTACTCTTCTGGTGGGGTAAACCACGAGCGGGATGGTCTTGGGAAGCGACTCGAGGGTATTTTCATCGCGGCAGTGCAACACGTGCACCCGGTGCAGCCGGTGCACGCATTTACGTCGAGCTCTCTTTCTCTCTCGCTCTCTCACACGGTACCAGATCTCTGCAGGGTCCAGTCAAGGAAGATGCGAGAGCATCTTCCGGTGATCGCTTCCTGATACATCGTCGTCAATTTCCGATCGACGATCAAATACCCCGACTCCTACATGGTGAAATTGACGTTCGAGCATGTCAATGGATAACATCGGCGAGATACAGACGACCGGATGACGCCACTCATTGTCGTTCGCGACATGGGAATATGGCGAATATCAAGGTGGCTGTGCGCGTGAGACCGATATCTGCTAGGTAAGTATGAGACCGCTTCTTTTCTGGTTTTGACAAGACGCTTCTTCACAGACATCTGAATCGATTGGTCGGAAATATGAGCGCGATCATTGAAATTTTTTCAGAACAAAATGGACAACACAATTTCTAAAAGCGATAAGCAACGTTTTTGTAATGTTTATATATAGAGTTGTGTTATATAAATTTCTGTGTTATTTCTCACGTAAATATCAGAATTGTAACAATCTTTTTATCACAAGATGGAATTTAAAAAAAATGAAAAGAGATAGTCGAATTCTGAAGTTTTTAATAAAAGATTAATACTTTACGTAGTGCGAATCTTATTGTGAACATTGAGATCAAATAAATAACAAGACAAAATGGTTACGTCGTTGTGTTTTCAGCTGAAACACATTTTGTGCCGCGCGTGTCGCTAATGAGACTGAAAATAGTCCGGTTTGGTTTAATGCAGTAGTTATTCGAGTTGAATTTCTCTCTTCCTCTCTCTTTTTCTTCGAAATATATATTGTTTCAAACAAAAAAGTTCTATAACGCTCTATCGTGATAGCTTGAAAAACAATTTTATAAGTAAATTCATTTCGCTCATATATAATAATATTCTAACGATAACATAAGACCCGCAATAGTTATCTCATCTTTTTCTCACATCCAGGAAATACATTTTGTTTTGTAACGTTTGAGAGTGTCGCAATTATCACAGCGAAGAATCGCGTTATTTCTTTCCACGCTTTCCCGCGAATTTCAAGATGTAATGTGGGTCAAGGTTTATGACTCAACTTCACACTCTGCAAAATATATACGCGTATGTTTCTTTTACGATTCGAAGTTTACACTTGTCCGGAAGAAACTACCAAACAATTGCGCGTTTTCGAATATGTAAGTCAAGCGTTGTGTGCTCTAAATATTTCAAATTTGCAATTTTTCGACTGTTTGAATTATTTAATCTGAAAAATAAAAAAATATTATATAAATTTTCTTGAAGTGTTAAAATTAAAAGATATTTGTTTTGAGTTTTCAAACACTCTCAGATTTGTGAGAGCCGATTGCGTTTTCTTTCTTTACGAAATTTTTACACATTTGAACTCTCTCTCTCTCTCTCTCTCTCTCTCTCTGTCTCTCTCGATTTACGCACTCCTGCGTGGCTTGCTTCGCGCAAACACTTATGAACTCGTTTCTATACTTAGATTACTGGGGGATTAAAAAGACAAACGCAAGAGGCGGGTAAAGACGACCGTAGCGGCGGAGTCACCGGAAGCGCAGACGAAAGCAATTGAGCGTCGAGAACTTGAGGACCTTCTCGGACGGTTTCTGTTGCGAGTTATTGCGCGTTTATTCGCGCGCGTACAAATCGTAATTAAAGCGTGATTCATTGCACCGTGCGCTCGCTACAGTAATTTAGGGATGCTTTAATTGTGGACGTTCGTACTGCTCCGAACTGTTGAGAGTTCGGATAATGTCTCCGAATATTATAGTAAGAACAATATTGGCGTTCGTATTTCGTCGTACAAAATAAATTACATTCCTTTTTCAAATGACAAATATATACAAAAATGTAAATGCTTTTTAAAAAAAAATTCAGTTTTCGTAAAGTCCATTTTCGAGATCCACCGGTTACTTTATGCTAATTGCGAGACTCGACTACAATTGGTATTTAGGCTGTAGTCGCGGATATTTAAAGGCACAGAATGAGGTCTCACGAAATTCGTTTGCAGCAGGAAATGAATGATTTCGCGCCGAATTATACGTGGCCATGCGAGGAGGAACGCTCAAGTTTCGCTTGTTTCAAAGATACAAAAATCCTCAAATTTTAGTTTTATGCGTTTTTTCGCACAACATCGTGAGTTTTAATTTTGTTTTGCAAATATGACAGCGTGTTTGGGAAAAACAAATTTCATAAATCATGCATTGTATTCCGTGTCCAACCAACGCTTCGATTTTCTTCGCGGATAAAGAGACACATTGCTCTCGACTGCGCGAGCATAAGGCCTGTTAATGATTCTGGAGAAGAGGAGATGCCGAAAATACTCTCATTGACTTAGCGTGGGGTTGAGCTGTACAAGGAATCGGGACCATGGCTTTTATGACGGGCGCCAGGGGAGCGACCTTAGGTTGACAGCTGGTGAATCCGTTCCGTTTATAGTCGCCTCCGCTTGACAGGTACGCCTGTATCGTCTTAACGCGTCGGCATTGTTATTTTCGTGCTATGGCGCCGTGAAACACGCGAGAAACGGGGATATACGCACGGTCGCTTTTATCGTATCTTTTATGGAACAAACAATGCGCGCGCGCGGTGGTACAATTTCTTCTCCAAAAAAGTGTCGCATGCTTCTTAGAAGTCTAACAATATTTATACACATATAAAAAAATCTTCAAAGCTACCAATTTTACGATATTTTTTTATTCAACGCAGAATATTTTTCAAATATTTAAATATGCACTTAAAAAAATTTTTTTAATTTATACATAAATTCATACAGATTGATTATAAAGCATCATCTTAATTAAGATTATTTTTTATTGTAAAAATAATATTTTCTAAACATCCACATAATCGTTTAATCTGTCAACGACCCCGTTGGAAGCGATCCGTTCTTAGCGAGCTCCTCTCAAGCGATTAAAGCGCGAAGACAAATAAACAGAATGGAGATGAACCAACAACCGCGCATCCTATAATACCATAATACCATAGACCCCATAAAACATCTGTTGCGTGCGTGTTAAGAGGTTACGCTTAAGAGGTTTTGACTTCTAAATTATTTCATTGTATTAATTCGACGGGATTTCATTGTGCAATAGAAAAAAAAATCATTTTACATTGCATTTTACATTTAAATCTCTTAGCAATTTTATTACATAAACTTTTTCGTATTTTATCTCGAAAGTTGTTTACTTACATTATTTAAAGACGGATTGTGTCTCTTGCTTGTGCAACATATTAGAAGGTTCGCGGCTAAAACGCGAAGCATTGCACACGAAATCGTACCGGAGCAACCGATTAGCGACTGAGGGCGAGTTTAACAGGGCCGGGGGTTTATCACGCAAAAGCCGGGGTTAAAGTACCGCATTTTGCTCTCTCCCTTGTGTATAGGTCTCGCCACATGCACAAGGATAGGATCGCAGCACGTAATCGCGCTCCTGTCTGTCGCGACACGCAAAATGCAGCGCCGACTGACCCGAAAACGCGATTGCTCGTAATTCGCGATTCAAGCCTCGGCTTTCCCGGCAGACTTGTTGCATGTGTGTGTCTTCGAGTCGTGAAAGACACTTGAATCCAAAACTCCTTCGACATTTTATCTGTGCCGTTCGCATTGCAGTTTCAAAACTCGCTGACGCTAATTATTGGTTTATATTGTTGGGTTTTTTTGGTGTGTTTAAGCTTTATTTTTTATAATTGTTTAAGTTTTCGATACTTGTGAATCGATTCCATTTTTTACTCGTTAATTTTTATCTGAGTGATACAACAAAATACAAAGAGAAATTTGTAAATTAGCAACTGTCTGTCATGTAGGTACAAAAATATCTCACGTGAACACACCGAGTTATATGTGTGTTGCAATTTTAGTATCAAAATGTTAAAGCACACGGGAGATAATTTTTTATAAAACAGTCGGAAGCGGCGGTCGATTGCGCGAGGCGCTTTGAGAAAATCGGGCAAAGCCCTCTATAAAATAACACGGGGGGTCGCACATCACTACTACCATGTGAACGCGACGCACGATGCATGCACCGCTTTTCGATGAATCGATTACAATCCACGAAGCATGAAAAAATGTGCTTGGCAAAAAAAAAAAGATGAAATAACACAAGAACATCGACGACGGGAACGCAACCACGTGGCGCGTGAAAGAGAGAGGTGGAAAAACGATGCCGGCTACGAAAATGTTGGCAAAGTTGTTTGCGATGCTACGTTCATTGACCTCTCTCTCACAAATATTTGGGACGATCACCCTCCCGTTATTCTTCATTTGATCGGTCCAGGTTGGCCGATTTTGCTTGCGCTAAACTTTTGTTTTACGCTTTTGTCAATTTTTTTGACTCTCGCATTCATAGAGTCTCTCAAAACGCATTTTGTTTTGGATTGTGCAGGGAATTGAACTTGACGGGCTCCGAACTAGTGGTACGCACGAGTGAGCCGAACGAGATCTTCCTGACGAACTTGAAGGTGTCCTCAAGCAAGGCCGGAGACAGTCGCGAGAGAATCCGGAGATATGGTTTTGATTATTGCTTCGACTCGTCAAATCCCGAAGCGAGAAATTACGCCACTCAAGCGACGATTTACGAGACGCTCGGTCAATCGATCCTGGACACCATGTTCTCGGGATATAATTCTTGCCTGGTGGCTTACGGGCAAAGCGCGTCCGGCAAAACCTATACCATGATGGGCACGAAGGTACGCCAAACCCATGTTGTTGTTTTTTTATTATATTTTTCACCTGAATTATTTTTCGCGGTGTGCGGATTATCGTTGGAATTTTAATGAACGATCCGATATTTAATTTCCGCGCTTCCGTTTCGCGTTTATGTATATGAGAACACGATGTATAAAATATATATATGTATATATATATATATATATATATATATATATATATATACACGTTATTCGCGCGATACATTAAAATAATTTGAAACATTTTTATCAATCTGTAAATTTCATACTTAATTATCAATTTATTGAATGAAAATTTTCAATAATCAAACGCATGAATAATCGAAACGTTTAGCTTATTTTGGCTTTTAATGCAACACGTCACGAGAAACGCGCAAATATATGTGTATTATAAATGATGATTTACAAATGCATTATGGATTATTATGAAGTATTATGTTGCATATTTTATGGACAACATCGACAATATTAATCTTTGTTTTGACGTCACTTCCAAATAAATGGGGAATTGAATAGTATGGCGGAAATAACGGAATTAAAAAGTGTTTGATTGAGAGGAAGTATACACTTCGCTTTTGATATATTTGAAAGAGAAATAATTTCGGAAGCGCTCTGTCATGTTAAAAATATCTTTAGACTGCAAAATGTTTATTTTTCGTCGATTTGTTTTTTCAAAAATATCTCAGAATCTTTCATCAAACTTTCATAGAAAAACACATACACACGCTCACTCTCTTTCTTTGTGTGTATATGTGGAAAAGCGCATTTGCGATTTCGAGCACGCTCTCGCCCGCTCGCTAAAACACATTTCGCATTTTATGTCTATTTTATCAACGTTATTTTCGCGCGGCAGCTTTGCAGAACTCTTTTACCATCTGAATAAACCGGTGATGATGTGTTTACGGGTCAACGTGCAATGTGCAAATTGTTTCGATTTATCTCGTAATAAATCTGATTGGCACTTTATTTCCATTTTTCCGGGGCATAATAGACCTCTTCCATGCATCGGCGATTCGTGCCCCCCGTGTGTTTCACTCTGTCAGCATGCCGGTGGTGTTGTTTTCAAAAAGCGAAGGGAACGCGTACCACACACACACACATTCTCGCGCGGGCGCGCGCGCGCCCGCGCGCACAATGCGGCATGGGGCGCAATCTATTTGCTTTTATTCCGGTCGGCCGGCATTCTGTTGTCATCAGCGTTGCACCCGCTGATGTTTCGCAATATTCGCGCAAAATATCCGTGTAAAATGTGCACCACGCTGTTGCGATCTGAAAGTGCGCCCGCAGATCCCACACCCGACCCCGATGCGCGTTAATTAATTTCGCCGGAAAATCTTATCAACCTTTTAGCGCGCTCGCTTTTTCGCCGAAGATTATACGCGGATAATTAATCTTCCTATTACTTCGGGAACAAGCTGTGTCCTCCCCGTGAACGATAATTTCAGCGATCCTCTCTTATATGCGGACATTTTGTATAATCTGCATTTCTCCGGGAACACACAATCGCGGAATTTTTAATCGGAAAATTCGACGATAAAACGTTATTGACTAATTTTAAGCAAACATGTGTAATTAACAAGATGTTCATTGCCACGAATATCGTCGACAAATTTGATTTTGTTAAAATCACTGTAATATAACAATATCCATCTACAAAGGTTTACAAAAATCGTGCAAACAGTTGCCATGCATGAAGAGAAAACCGTCAAGTTAAAAAAAATTAAACAATTGTAAATGAACGGTAACGCACGTTTAAAGCAATTTTTTTTTTAAATCACGTTGCAATAGTTTCTAAACTTCTTTTTTACACGCACAGTCAAACGGCTGTATTTTCTGATTTTGTCAAACGTTCAATCGAGTTGGAGCGAACGCTCAATTTACATAGTAGTGTGTTGATTTGACGTTTTCGAATCACTATTGTACTGGCAAACTAAGTAGAAAAACGGTATTGTGAATTTTCCGTGAAATATTTAGTTTTCATCAGTTCTAACGCTCTCGTATGTACAACAAGCAAAATTAGATGTATGTTTTGCATAAACCAGTCGATGTATATTTGGAGTTCAAACAGCATCGACCTGATTATCGGTTCTCCTTCTCCTTCTCTCTCTTTTCCCTCTTTGCCCCTCTCTCTTGCAGCCAATCCCATTCGTGAAATTATCATATCGCATCGCAGACTCTAATTGGCTAACAAGAGGGACAGAAAGAGAGAAAGAGAAAGAGAAGAGAGAAAGACAGAGAGAGAGAGAATGACGAGAGAGAGCAACGTTCTCGTTGCAGGATCAAATCGACGTTCCGTTTCTCGTCCCGAAAATTTCAAACAGTAAATTGAAACTGTTTTTGCGGAATGGCGCTTAATTAAATTGCCTGCCGGTCTCCGGCGGCGGCGCGTATTCGCGCGCAACGCGAGGGGATGAGGCAGCGTCCGGGTGCGAGGGGATGCACCATGCGACGGAGGAGAGAGGACGAGAGCAAGCAGACTTTTAAAAGCGCAGCACGTGTTGCGACCGCGTTACGACGTGTCACTCGTTTGTTGGATTTCAATTATAAAAGGACGCTTCGAACGCTGCTTAATAATGCATCAAATTTCAAAATTGACAAGACCCCACTCGTTAAGGCGTCGCGCGTTGTGTTTCCGGCCCAAATAAGCTCCATTCAACTCGATTCCCGTCAGCGTACAGGCAGCTTCTCTAGCGTTCGTCGGTTTTTTTCCTATTTTTCGTTCCAATTATCTCGTGTTTTGTGCGAGGATTTATCATACAAAATTTGATCCAATTAACTTACTTATTTAATGCTCATTCTCGAGAGCGCTGATGTTCCGGATCGAAATTTTCTCGAAACTGTACAACAAAGAGTTTCGTGTGCATTGAAATGAGATCTCTTTTAAATAGCATCCTTTTTACATAAACGATTTATACGGTTTTACATGGCGGTACATCACTCGAATCGAGTACACATTTAATATCTTAATGCTTACGCAGTAAAATTCTTTTCTTGGTCGACACGTAATCTCTCTTTGGTTTTTCCAGGACGATCCGGGACTCATTCCGCGACTTTGCAAAGGGATCTTCTCGAAGGTTGAGGAGGAGAACGAGCGCGAGAAGAGCTATCGCGTGACTATTAGGTAAATGTATTGTCCGACGAAGAACTTTTTGAACTACACTCAGGAAAATAAACACGAGTGTGCAAAGTTCACCGCATAAAAAAATCCGCGACTCTAAGAGTAAATTTCCTTGTTTAGGTTTGCTTCGTTCGCATAAAACCCGGAAGAGAAAGTATAACCGCTCAATGATTTTATTTAGAATCGGACGGATATTTTTTCCGCTTATCTTAATCGTTCTTAAAACGGTTAATTAATAATGGATAATATAACAGTGATTACAGTAATTATTATCAGAAAGTATACATCTACGATAATCCTCGATATTCCGATACCGCGGCCCAACGTGATAAGAACGTTGGCGAACATTAGAAATTGTCTTTGATACACCATCGAGGAAGGAAGGAACTTTTCGATCGCTACTTAAGATGCTCCAAGTACACCGATAGTTCGTACTAAATATTCAGGAAGATGCTTGCGCAAACCGCGCTCTACGTGCCTTTTTCTTTTTACCAACGGAAGTTCGCTCAGCCTTGCCGCATCAGCCTCGATAAAATCTGCTCGCGTCCTTTTATTTTTCCCTGCGGCTGGTCGCTCTCGAGCATCACCTTGCGAATTTCCCTCGCATATTATTAATTCTTCCCGAGCGTTCAGCAGTTTTTTTGTTTTTAGTTTCTTTTTGTATTGTCCAAGTTTCTTTGTATTTTTTGATTCGGCGCGAGTTTGCGAAGATAAAATTGGAAATATATTGCATTTCAATTGCACCTCTGCGTTTTTATCCGCGTATGAGAGACACTTCTTGTACGGAAAAAGATAAGCTCGCGAAATACGCTTTAATATAATCAGAAATATACGATATTGTTATTGTTACAACATTTTGGAAACTGGTGTTTCAATTTAATCACACACCGTGCGAGCCGAGCACAGAGATAGCCTTCGGAGCGCCGATAACCTGTCCGCCTTGATAACTGTGGGAAAATCAGCACTCTCGGTGCCCTTTCCTCGCGCAAACACACCAGGTGAATACATATGTACCTGTATACAAGCGAAATGTGGATACACAGGATGATCGAGAAGTCACGAAACTCACAAATGTAAACGTGCTACGCGCTATGGCATATCGTGCAACGATATTTATGGAAACGTGTATGAATAATATGAAAAAATTGTTATAACAACGAATGAGTGTGTCGTCGGAACGCTAAACAAGATTTACAGTCATCCCGCTCGTTCGTGCGCCCTCACGGAATTATGTTATCAAGATAAAAAAGTTATAGATGCGGTTAAATATCGCGAGCCATAAATAATTTCTTCTTTTATGTACATTATATAACATTTTGTTTTTTTATAAAACTGCGTGTGTTATTGTATGTCGCTGTAAAACACCCTCCCAGCGGAATAATTAAAATATGTTGTACCCCGCATTCAGTAACTGGAACAACTGTGACAATGGAATATTTGACGTCATATGTATTGCAGCACGCGTATTATACAATATTAAAGTTACGCAGTGTTGTTACAAATTAACTTGTAAGCCTGTGCGACTTCTCCGATCATCCCCTCCGCATGTCGACTATCGCACTATACTTGATGCGAAATCCGCGCATATACCCGACGAAAACATTCACGGCTGTCGGTCAAGGCCCGCCAATCGGCGTGCTTTTATCTTCCATTATCATCGATAGCATCGAGCTCGTTTCCTTTCGTGTCGACGATCACAAAGTCGTTCGCGGCGCCTGATTCGCCATCGCAAAAATCGCGCGGCTCGTACAACAATAACGTCAGTGCCCCAGCACACAGCGAGGAGAGAGAGAGAGAGTAAAGCTTTCGGCCAGCAGAAGCTCCCACAAGTATAATAATGACAAATTGATACTGCATCGAATCGCTGCGGGATTTGCGAAAATCGTTTCGCGTGCTCCACCGATCTATCGCCTTCGGCGCGCGGATTTACTATTTATTCCGCTTTAATCGCTTTCACATCCTCGCGTCCCGTGTTCCGAAATAGTCCGCACTCGCGGGAACAAATCGGTTGCGATAATTGCCAATCGCCAAAAATCCGCCGAGACACACCGCGCGCGCGGTTCGTGACGCGAATAAATGGATAGTAGTTCGACTTCGCGTATTTTTGGCAGCCATTGAATTTGCAACTGCCGAATAAAGTCTAGGATTAATTTGAAAAAAACAAAAAAACAAAAAAAAAAAAATTACAACTTTTCTCTGACATTTCTTCGACGCGTAGAAACATTAATACGCTCGAGCTTGCTGCAATTGAATTCAAGACGAAAGATTCTGAATCCTTTAATCGTGTAAAACAATTAAAAAATTATTGTCCAAAATTCCAAGAACAATTTTAAATATCACAATAATATTACAAAAATATATTATCTAGTTATTTGTAATTGATATAGATTGGCGATTACGATCTTATAGCAAACACCGTTCAACGCGAGAATTCAAGAAAGTCTAGGAAAAAGTACTACGAGTAAGGTGAAGGGTTGCAATGAGGTGGAAGGGAGAGACGATAGACGTAGAGTCGAGCGGGCTTACGAGTCGCGAGGGCTTTGCAAGCCCGGTCTGTTGGCCTGAATATGTCTTGCAAGCTCAGTGCCTTGTGACTCGCAATCCCAGACGGACGCGATCTCGCTCTGCAGCCCGGGTAAGAATGCACATCGGGGACGCGCGTCGCTGAATTTCCTTGTGTTTCGCGCGAGTTTGACTTCCCGAGAATTTGCACGATCTCGCCCGACACATTGACTCCCGCACGCTAAACGCTTTGGATCTTTGGATTCTGCGATCTTCGAATCTTCGGAGACTCGCCGAATAAAATTCCCAAAGTTGATAATTGGTATA